>PVKH010018761.1:0-15042 GCA_004027955.1 Chaetophractus vellerosus | reverse complement strand
GATTTACCATTTGAGACCCACCCACCCAACACAGGAATGTCCAGAGGACACACCTTTAACCAGGACTGTGAGGAATAAATTTGTCAGGCTAACCCCATCTTCTCTGAAGAGCTCTGTGGTTGCTCTTCTCTGCAGTCCAGATATTACTGTAGAGAGGGCTGTAATGGAATTGGAATCCTTAAACATTATGGGGATGATCAGATCTCAGTCTGGTAAAAGTCAAGTATCCGCAGTGAATTGCCAAAGGCAAGGTGGGCGTGCCTACCGCAATGAAAGACAGATTCAAAACAGCACACAGAATAGTCTGAGTCGCCTGGAGTTTGGCGCTGTCTAATAGACCATGGGGTACCTAGAAGTGAAATAGATGGGCAGCCTACTAAATTTCTTCTGGATCTGTATAAGCAGAAGTGTTCTAGGTCAAGTGAACAAAACCCTAACTCAAATTACAGATGTAGAGAATCACGGCCCCTTAATCAATTCCCAGACTTGAGACCGTTTACAGACCCAGAGCCCCTTGAATGAGGAGAAGGCCGGGTCCCCTTGGGGAAAGATCCTGTTAAACTGCCAAAAATTTATACCATTAATCTTCCTCCCACCTTTCCCCTGGGAGACCTATGGCCTTTTGCCAGAGTACCTGTGCATTGGGGAAAAGGAAATGATCAGACATTTTGGGGATTTTTAGACACTGGCTCAGAAGTCACATTAATTCCAGGAGACCCAAAACGTCACTGTGGTCCACCAGTCAGGGTCGGGGCTTATGGAGGTCAAGTAATTGATGGAGTTTTAGCTCAGGTCCGTCTCACAGTGGGTCCAGTGGGTCCCCGGACCCATTCTGTGGTTATTTCCCCAGTTCCAGAATGCATAATTGGAATAGACATACTCAGTAACTGGCAGAATCTCCACATTGGATCCCTGACTTACGGAGTGAGGGCTATTATGGTTGGAAAGGCCAGTGGAAACCCCTAGAACTGCCCCTGCCTAGCAAAACAGTAAATCAAAGGCAGCGTTTCCAGTTGTACGCAGGGGAGTTAAACATTGTTAGGCGAACTATATATGTATGCTTGTATGTTATTGTTTTTACTTAGAGACTAAGTATGGTTTAGGGTAATGTGTATGGTTGCCGAGTTGACAAGGGGTGGACTGTGATGGTTAGGCTAATGTGTCAACTCGGCCAGGTAATATGCCCAGTTATTAGGTCCAGCAAGCGCTGGGCTAATTGAGTTTACTGCATGGATGGCTGATTACATCTGCATCAATCAGCGAGATTGGATCAAGAATGGATGATGCTTTTATCCATTCAGTTGACTGCCATAAAAGGGAATTGATTTCAACATTCAGAGAGAATTTCCCAGCTCGTCGTTTGACAGCGAACTTCTCCAGGAACTCATCGAGGATCCTTCATCAGTCTTTCATCGGAGCCCCTGGTTTGCAGCCTGCCAGCAGAACCTGGACTTGTGCATCCCCACGGTCACGTGAGAGACTCTTATAAAATCTTATATTTTTAACAGATATCTCGTGTTGATTCTGTTTCCTGAGAGAACCCTGACTAGAACAGCCAATATCCTCATCTGTAAAATGGGAGTAAGAATGAATAGTGCCTGTGAAGGTTATCCTAATGTGTCAACTTGGCTAGATAATGGTGCCCTGTTGTTTGGTCAAGCAAGCATTGGGATAATTGCAATACAAGGGCATTGCATGGACTTTAATCATCAGTGAGTTGATTGCATAGATGGCTGGTTATATCTACAATCAACTGAAGAGGTTGCTGTCAGCAATGAGTGACATCTCATCTAATCAGTTGAAGGCCTTAAAAGAAATGATTTCAGCATTCAGAGAGAGAATTTCCTTCTCTACTTCAGATAGCCAATGTCTCCTGGGAAACTCAGCAAGTACCCTCATTGGACTCCCTGGCTTGTAGCCTGACATATATAATTTGGACTTGTGCATTCCCATGGTTGCTTGAGACAATTTTATAAAATCTCATACTATTTGCAGATATCTCTGTCAGTTGTTTCCCTACAGAACCCTGATTAGATTCAAGGGCACTAATGACTCTGTTTTCAATAATCAAGAGGCCACTGACAGTCCATAGCATGAGTTGGCAATAGAGATATGCAAAATATCACCACTGGATATGACTCGTTCCATGCTTATAAGAGGCAAGGATCTGGGTAAGAGTGATTTTAATACCTTAACAGAGTTTTGTGGAGTTAAAAGTTACAGTGGTGTTGGCTGGCTATTCCTAAATATGCAGGATACAAAAGAAAGGGATGAGTTGAAGGTTCAAATTTTCAACTTCAGTGCCACATGAAAGATGTGAAAGTTTCTATGTGTGCTCTGAAAGAAAAATCTTGTTTTGTACAGGCACAGACTTGAGATCTCTGAAAACCAGAATCAGAGTCTCATTATGCAAGTAGCAGTTATAGTGGAAACTAAAATATCAATATTGCAGGGTGTCTGCTGTTGAAGTGAGGACACTGATTGGAAAGGAGTAGAATCCTGAGTATTGGGATGGAGACATATGGGATGATGATGATGGCAGTGGGGACACTGAAACCCTAAATTCTGCTGAGACTTTGCAATATAAACTTGCAATGGTCTGTCCTGAGGAGACAGCCACCCAATGTCCAGCCTACCTCAAGGAGTCCTGATATCCTCCCTTCCCTGAAGAGAGGACTACCCAACCTCAAACCTCAAGTCTATGGGGTAACTAGAAATAAAATAGAAGTAAATTGCTACTTGATCTTTATAAGCGGAAGAATTCTAGGTCTAGTGAACAAAACCCTAACTTGAATTACAGCAACAAAGAGTCATGGTCCCTTAATCAATTCCCAGCTTGAGACAGTTTGCAAGCCCAGAGCCCCTTGAATGAAGGGAAGGCCCAGTCCCCTTGGGGAAGGATGCTGTTACACTGCCAAAAATTTACACTGTTCATCTTCCTCCCAGCTTTTCCCAAAGAGACCTATGGCCTTTTCCAGGGTAACTGTGCATTGGGGAAAGGGAAATGATCAGACATTTTGGGGATTATTAGACACTGGCTCAGAAATGATGTTAATTCTAGGAGACCCAAAATGTCACTATGGTCTACCAGTCAGAGCAGGGGCTTATGGAAGTCAGGTGATCAATGAACTTTTAGCTCAAGTCCATCTAACAGGGTCTAGTGGGTCCCTGTACCCATTCTGTGGTTATTTCCCCAGTTCCAGAATGCATAATTGGAATAGACATACTCAGCAACTAGCAGAATCCCCACACTGGCTCCCTGACTCATGGATTGGGGACGATTAGGGTAGGAAAGGCCAAGTGGAAGCCACTAGAACTGCGCCTACCTAGCAAAATAGGAAATCAAAAGAATACCAGGGGGAACAGATATAGCTCAAGTGCTTCTCTGCCTGCTTCCCATGTACAAGGTCCCAGGTTCAATCCAATTCCTGTAGATATTGCAAATATTAGTGCCATGATCAAGGACATGAAGGATGCAGGGGTGGGGATTCCCACTACATCCCCATTCAACTCTCCTGCTTGACCTTCGCAAAAAATAAATAGATCTTGGAGGATGACAGTGGATTATCGTAACTTAACAAGGTGGTGACTCCAATTGCAGTTGCTTTTCCAAATGTATCATTGCTTGAGCAAATCAACACATCTCCTGGTATCAAGTTATGCAGCTATTGATCTAAGAAATGTTTTTTTTCTCAATTACCATTAGTAAGGACCACCAGAAACAGTTTGCTTTCAGCTGGCAAGGCCAGCAATATACCTTCATTGTCCTACATCAGGAGCATATCACCTCTCCAGCCTTATGTCATAATCTAGTCCACAGGGACCTTGATCGTCCTTCCCTCCCACAAGACATCACATGTGTCCATTATATTGGGAATATCATGTTGAATGGACCTAATGAGCAGGAAGTAGCAATTACTCTAGACTTATTAGTAAGGCAATTGTGTGAGAGAGGATGGGAAATAAATTCAATAAAAATATAGGGGACTTCCACCTTAGTAAAATTTCTAGGTGTTCAGTAGTGTGAGGCATGTTGAGATATCCCTTCTAAATTGAAGGATAAACTGTTGCATCTGGCCCCTCCTATGGCCAAAAAAGAGGCACACCTAGTTGGCCTCTTTGGATTATGGATACAACATATTTCCCATTTGGGTGTGCTATTCTGGCCCATTTACTGAGTGAACAGAAAAGCTGCTACTTTTGAGTGGGGACCATAACAGGAGGAGGCTCTGTGATAGGTCTAGGCTGCTGTGCAGGCTGCACCAGAAGATCCAATGGTGCTGAGAGAGTCAATAGCAAATAGAGATGCTGTCTGGAGCCTTTGGCAGGCCCCTATAGAAGAATCATAATGCAGACCCTTAGGATTTTGGAGTAAAGTACTGCCATCCTCTGTAAGTAACTATTCTCCTTTTAAGAAACAGCTTTTGGCCTGCTACTGGGCATTAGTAGAGACTGAACACTTAACCATGGGCCATCAAGTTATCATGAGACCTGAGTTGCCTAGCATGAGGTGGACACTGTCTGACCCACCAAACCATAAAGATGCGTGTGCACAGCAGCACTCCATCATAAAGTGGAAGTAGTATATATGAGATAGGGCTTGAACATTGTCCTGAAGGCACAAGTAAGTTACACAAGGAAGCAGCACAAATGCCAATGGTCACCATTCCTACCACATTACCTTCTCTTTCCCAGCCCAAAGCTATGGCCCCTTGGGGTGAGGGGTGGGGGGTCCTTATAATCAGTTGACTAAGGAAAAGAAAACTCAGGCCAGGTTTACAGATGGTTCTGCATAATATGCAGGTACCACTGAAAGTGGACGGCTGCAGCACTGTAGCTCCTTTCTGGGATGACCCTGAAGGACAGTGGTGAGGGCAAATACTCCCAGTGGGCAGAACATCAAGTAGTGAACCTGGTCGTTTATTTTTCTTGGAAGGAGAAATGGCTGGAGGAACATTTGTAAACTGATTCATGGGCTGTTGCCAATGGCTTAGCTGGATGGTAAGGGATTTGAAAGGAACATTACTGGAAAATTAGTGACAAAGAGGTCTGGGGAAGAGGTATGTGGATAGACCTTTCTGAGTGGGCAAAAATTTGAAAATAATTGTGTCCCACGTGAATGCTCATCAGATGGTGAATGCTTCAGCAGAGGAAGATTTTAATAATTAAGTGGATAAGATCAACCATTCCATGGCTAGCAGTCAGCCTCTTTCCCCAGCCATTCCTTCCAGTGCCCAATGGGCTCATGAACAAAGTGGCCATGGTGATAAGGATAGAGGTTATGCATGGGCTCAGCAACACACACTTCTACTTACCAAGGCCGACCTGGCTACAGTCACTGCTGAGTGCCCAATCAACCAGCAGCAGAGACCCACACTCAGCCCTCAGTATGGCACCATTTCCTGAGGTGATCTGCCTGCCTGGCAGGTTGATTACACTGAACCACTTCCATCATGGAAGGAGCAGAGATTTATTCTACCTGGAATAGACACATACTTTGGATATGGGCTTGCCTTCCCTACTTGCAATGCTTCTTCCCAAACTACCATCTGTGACTTACTGGATGTCTTATCTACCACTGTGGTAGGCCATACAGCACTGTTTCTGATCAAGGAACACACTTCACAGCAGATGGTGTGTGGGAATGGGCACATGTTCATGGACTTCACTGGTCTTACCATGTTCCCCACCATCCTGAAGCAGCTGGATTGATAACGTGGTGAAGTGGTCTTTTTATTACTCAATTATAGTACCAACTAAACTTGGACAGCTGGGACAATGTTCTCCAGAAGGCTGTGCATGCTCTAAATCAGCAGCCACCCTACGGTGCTGACCCTTCCATAACTAGGATTCATGGGCCCAGGAATCAAGGGGTAAAATGGGAGTGGCACCACTCACTATTATCCCTAGTGATCCTGTAGGAAAGCTTTTGCTTCTTGTCCCTGCAGTCCTAAGCTCTGCTGGTCTACAGGCCTTAGTTCCAAAGGAGGACTGCTTCTACCAGGAAACACAACAACAATTCCACTGAACTGAAAGTTAAGACTGCTTCCTGGCCACTTTGGGCTCCTCATGCCTCTACATCAACAGGCAAAGAAAGGAATTACTGTACTGGCTCAGGTGATTGATCCTGACTATCAAGGGTAAATAGGACTGCACCTACACAATAGAAGTAAAGAGAGTTTTCCTGGATTACAGGAGATTCCCTAGGGCGTCTCTTAATACTACCATACCCTGTTATTAAAATCAATGGAAAACTGGAACAACCCAATCCAAGCAGGACTAACAGTGGCTCAGAATATTCAGGATTGAAACTTTGGGTCACCCCACCAGGCAAAGAACCACAGCCAGCCTAGGTGCTTGCTGAGGGTAAAGGGAACATGGAATGAATGGGTAGCGGAAGAAGGTAGTGTTAATTACGAACTTCGACCATGAGACCAGTTACAGAAATGAGGATTGTAATGGTCATGAATATTTCTTCCTTGTTTTGTTCTGAGTATATTTGTATATGTACATAAAACAAATACCTTTGTTTCTTCCCTATCCTTTCCCCTTATTATATGATATAAGTTGTATTAGTTTCATGTCATAGTATTTAATGATGTCAAGTTTAAGTGTGAATATTATCCATGGAATTGCACCTATTCTGGAGGGATTTAGTGCATTTCTGGTTGTATGCAGGACAACCATGTGGAAAATATATAAATAATATGTCTATAATTGTGTTTATTTAGAGACTAAGTATGGTTTAAGGTGATGTATATGGCTGCTGAGTTGACAAGGGGTGGACTGTGATGGTTAGGCTAATGTGTCAACTTGGCCAGGTAATGATGCTCAGTTGTTTGGTCAAGCAAGCACTGGTTTAACTGCAACACAAGGGCATTGCATGGACTTTAATCATCAGTGAATTGATTGCATAGATGGCTGGTTAAATCTACAATCAACTGAGGAGATTGCCATCAGCAAAGAGTGACATCTCATCTAATCAGTTGAAGATCTTACAAGAAGTGCTTTTAGCATTCAGAGAGAGAATTCTCATCTGTGCCTCAGATAGCCAGAGTCTCCTGGGGAACAGAACGAGGCCCCTCATCAGAGTCCCTAGCTTGCACCCTGTCCTACGTAATTTGGAGTACATCCTCATGGTCATGTGAGACAATTTTATAAAATCTTATACTATTTGCAGGTATCTCCTGTCATTTCTGTTTCCCTAGAGAACACTGACTAATACAGTACCTGTTTCACAAAATTGATTTTGGTTTTTAAGTGACTTTATTGAGACATATTTTACATATTGTATAATTCACCCTTTTCAAATGTACAATTCAATGATTTTTGGTAAATTTACCACGTTGTGCAACCATTAACATAGATCAGTTTTAGAACATTTTGCTCACCCCAGGAGGACCCCTCATGCACCTGTACTGTTAATCCCTGCCCATCCCCCACTTCTGCCCCAAGGAATCACTAGTCTAATTCTTGACTTTGCAGCTTGTCTTTCCTGGATATTTTGTATGAATGGAACCATGTGGTCTCTTGTGTCTGGCTTCTTTCACTGGTCATGTTTTTTTTTAATTTTTAAAAATTATTTTCTTTATTAATTTTTTTAGGAGGTACTGGGGATAGAACCCAAGAACTCATACATGGGAAGCAGGCACTCAATCACTTGAGCTATATCTGCTCCTCCATAATGTTTTTGAGGTTTACCCATGTCATACATAGAAGGTATCCATAGTTTGTTCTTTTTATTACCTAATACCACCCTATAGTATGGATATAACACATTTTTTGCTTTCCATTCACTAGTTGGTGGACATTTAGGCTGTTTCCAATTTTTAGCTATGATGTATAATGCTGACCATTTGCATGTAAGTCGTTGTGGGGACATGTCTTTAGTTTTCTTGTGCAAATTTCTAAGAATGGAATTACAGTGACATACGGTAAGTTTAAGCTTAACTTTAAGAACTCAGAGTTGATGTGAAGCTTAAACATTATGTGGAATTGAACTAACACTGTTTGGCAGAGAGTAGTGCTCAATAAAAAATTGTTGTAATTGTTGTCGTTTTTAGGAGGTTTCATCTTGCTTGTTATATAGATGAGAAGGCTAAAGCTCAAAAAATGTTTACCAACTTGTTCAACAGCATATAGCTAATTAATGGAAGACTGGGATTCTCTCCCATATTTTCTGAATTTGATGCTGGTACTAATTCTTCTCATCTTAGCCAACTCTACATTAACTACCCCAGGGTTCACAGTATGATAATGCACTCCCCTGCTAAATAACATCAGTCTCAATTTATTGTTAGATAAACAAAGCCATCCACTATTTTCCTAACCCATTTTTCTTGCCTAACCTCCCCCTACACACTCCTACTCTATCTTCTTTACACCAATACCTTAGGATGACTTTCATTCTAACAGCTCAGCCCACATTCTTTTCGCCTCTACATTTGTTAGAGCATGATCCTCTTTCGTGAACAATATTTCTCACTTTTGCCTTACAAAATCACATTTATCCTTCAAGGCCATGTTCAGATCATCTCTCTTTTACCTTCCTAGTGCTTATGACCTTGGTCAAAATTAACCTGTGTTCTCCTAATCCACTGGGTTATAAGTACTCAGTGAATGTGCTGACTTCAGCCGAATTGACTAAAACATTCAGCTGTGTTATGTATGCTCCAGCTATGGGAAGTACTAATTCTTAAACTTAAATAAAAATTCAATTTATAAAATCCGTAGGTAAAGCCCACAGAGCATTATTTTTACCTAGACGAGGATACTGCTCCTAACCTCCTGCCTTCCTCTGTGCTTCCAAAGTACTTTATTCATGCTTCTGGCAAATTCTTATCATAGCGTATGAAATTATGTTTGCCTGCCCTACAAGACTGTGAGCTCTTCCAGAGAAGAAACCATTTTGTTCATTCCTATATCCCCATTACACAGTCCAGCACCTGATTCATGTAGTGGTGGGTGTGCACTAGTGCTTGGAGAGTACCTGAATGAGTTAGCGAAAGGGTGAGTGAATGAGAAAATACGTCTCTTTCTCTGGCATAGAAATCCCTTTAAAAGTCGGTGGTATTTTCTTGTCTGACATCAGTTTTAAAAGAGGTTTCTCCCTTAAGGAAGACTAATATTTTTAATGGCCTGATGTTAACAGCATCTTTTCTAAGATTGCTCACACGATTAAGTTATTAAGTGTATATGTAGAATATAACCATCTCAGTTTCTCAATCCTTTCTAAGCAAGGGCCACAAAAAGTAAAAGAAGAAGATGAATACTTAAAGAGAACAATTTTCTTATGCACATCCCAGTAGGACCTCATAGGCTTCCAATGCGGATATCACCCCAAACAAAGGGGCTCCTGAGGGCTCTGGAGACATCCAGATCCTATATAAGGGCAGATAGCCCCAGAGTTTGGTGCCTTATCAGTGGGCCCTAATTTGGAATCCTAGCTCCTGAGAGTGACAGAGTCTGACCGAAACATGTCTTCCCTGCACATGGTTCATCTGTCTCTTCTATTCAAACCTATATGTGATGCCAGAGTTTTAGGTGTGCTTCAGAGAGCGGAGACTACAGGCTGTCCATGTGCCAGATGGGTCCAAAAGCTTGGTAGAGCTGCAACTCCTACTCTACAATTCATGGACTCACCCAGGACACCTAGTGGGGAGATGATGATGGATAACGGCTATCCCAAGGAATGGAGAGAGTCTGCAGCTGCAGGCAGGATAATCTCATCCATCTTTTCCATGGGATATAAGCCCCCTCTCACTTGGAGGTGGAGGGGACATCACCATCCCAGACTCCTCAGGATTTGGGGAAGAGCTATGGACTAGAGTGGACTTACTGGTATCCTGTTATAGACATACTGTGATTCAAGCAATGGAAGAAATTACAACATTAATGTGGAGCCAGTGGCCACTGGATACTTTGGGGGCAGGGAGAAGGAAAAGCAGTAGTAATACAGGGGCTTTTTCAGGACTTGGGAATTGTCCTGAGTGACATTGCAATGACAGATATAGGTCACTTTATATCATCATATAACATGCAGAACTGTGTGGGAAACAGTGTGGTCTACAATGTGAACTATGGTCCATGCTTAGTGGCAAAGCCCCAAAATGTGTATATCTATTCAGGTGATGTGCCACACTAATGGAGAATGTATATGTGGGAGGTTGTGGGAGGTGTGGGAGGTGGGGCATATGGGTACCCTTAAAATTATTGTGTGACATTTATGTAATTAATGTATCTTTTTAAAAATTAATTAATTTGAAAAAAAGAAACAAATGAATGAAAAACAACTCTCATTGGAAAGTGGATTTAGTTCAGTGGTTGAGCGCCTGCTTCCCACGTATGAGGTCCTGGGTTCAATCCCCGGTACCTCTTAAAAAAAATTTTTTTAAGTGTATTAGGCAAAAACTATGGATATCTAAATAAAGTATGGGCTTCAGTTAACAATGATGCATCAATATTGGTTCATTAAGTCAAATGTACCATACATGTAATATACATAACATGTAAGATGTTAATAATAAGGGAAACTGGATATCAGGTATGTGATGACTCTCTATACTCTCCATTTTTTCTGTAATACCAAAACTGTTCTAGAAGATAAAATGTATATTTTAAAAAGTAAAAAAAAAAAAGAACAATTTTCCAAATTATAGTCATGTAAGCTGAAAGATGTGACTTTTCCTAAGTAGGTGGTACAAATTTTGGATCCCACCGGGGACTCAGCAGAGGACTTAGGACAATATTTACTGAATAATTGGATCCAAGAAACCTGTATTCAGTGCCAGTGAACAAGGTTCAGTAGAACCTTCCAAAACTCCTGCCCCCAGGGCCTTGACAAACATATATATGAGAAACAATAATGGCAATGTTGTCAATGTCTAACATTATTTTAAATGTTTTACATGAAATAACTCTTTTTTCCTCGTAACAATTCTAATAAGAAGGTGGGAAAGATGAAGAAAATGAGGATGAAAAAACAGAGGCATAGAGAAGGTTTAAGAAGTAGGTAGCCTAATAAATAGTAGAACTGGGATTTAAACCCAGGCAATCTGAGTCCAGAATCTCCCTTCAGAAAAATGCTTTTAAGCCTTGGTTAGAGACCATGCATCTTTTATTTTTGTTTCTCCAGTGCTCATAAGCAGTTGGTGAACATTTGCAATTGAACAGTGCCAGCTACAAGATAACAGGGAGGGATTAGGAAAACAATAAAGACGCATACTGTGATGGAACAATAGTATGGCCTAATGTCAGCGTGGCAGGTTTGGAGCCATACCAATGAGATCTGCGTTTGAATCAGATCCATTAGTTACTAGCTCAGAGGCTGCTTCTTCTCTGACAAAGAATGATCCATCTCAAAACCCACACATTGCCATTTATGGGTTAGAAGCCACTTTGGAAGTTTGAAGGCTTTGTAAGATTGGATTCTAGACACAAAATAAAGATGGCTAATTCAAGGAAGCCAGGCTAATTCAGGTCATATGCTTGGCTGGTACCAATACAAAAGGTTAGGTTTCCTGAGTTGCAGCCCAGTGCTCTTTTGCTTAAGTCACACGGTTTCATTTGAGGTAGGGAAGTTGAACAAAACACTATAAGAAGCAAATTAGTCAAAACGGGACTTTCCAGGGCCAGCCTAGAGTTGGATGGCTGCCTCCTTGTGTTAACTGAGGCTTGCCCCAGTTTCACTATAGATCTGAAATCTAATTCTTTCCTGTGATGTCAGAGGACTGGGATATCTTTCAGGCAGTGGATGATACTTAGGAGATAAGTCTCCCACTGCCTTGCTATGTCCTATAAATTTTTCCTTTCCCACCATCCCTGCCAGGATTGCTTACTCAAAACCCCAAAGTCTTGAAATGAAGGGAATTTATTCCTAGAAGAGAAGATGACACTCTCATCTCCCTGTTGACTCAATTTTTCCCCTGAGGGAAGACAAGGGTTTGAAACATTTCCTCTTAGATTCTCTCCATTTCTAGAACCTGGAAAAGCTGAGCATGTTTGGAGCAACAGGTGCTGAGAACATCATCACAAGAGTGTATGCACCTTTAAGACAGGCACTTCTGTAGGCTCCACTTGCACAAATCTTACTTACCTGATAGAATGGAGAGGTAATGCCAAATTTACAGACTTTGGCACCAAACAGGTCAGAGTTCAAATTAGCTCTGCTCATTACTAGCAGAGTGTCTTCCACTACTAGTTACATAATCTGCGGCACAGTTTCCTTGGTTAAAAAAAAACTAGGATAATAATATTGACTTCATAAGGGATCTTTGAGGATTAAAAGACATGTCATTTGCACAGCTCTTAACAGCAAATCTGGTACTTAACAGGGTTCAGTATTACGCTAACACTTCCTTCCCCACTCCTTTTATCTGAAACAAATGCTTTAGAGACAGCTCTTTGGAAACCAGCAAAACACCTTGGGGATAGTGTACAGGGGAAACTGATTTGTCAAGCCACGGCTCTATCATAGATTCTCATAATTCAGGAAAATGTTCAGAATTGACTGAGTCCAACCTTCCTCTGCATGAGAGAATCCCAAGTTAAACTTTCCACATCTGCCTAGACGCCCGGTCTTCCAGCAGAGGAATGCAGACTGAACCACTTCCCAGGGAAACTCATTTCATTTTTTCCAAAACAGTGATGGTTTAAATGGCTCACTAAGGCAAGAGTTTGGAGAAAAGATGTTAATTCCTTAAAACCCAGAAAGTGTGGACGGTAGGTTCAACATAGTAATTTATTGAGAGCAATTCTTTATCAAAGATATGTGAGGATGAGGAGGAAACTACCTTGAAGGCAGGTTTATAGTCCTGAGATATTTAAGACCAGAGGCAGTTACAGGAACTGTGTTCCTTAGGGTTAAAATGCCCGGAGAGCTTACTGGGGATGCAAAAATTCAGAGTTGTGAGGAGAAGCTTGGAACTGTAGTGAACAGAAGATTATGAACTAGGCAAATGTGCACCCAAAGGGTCTGGGGGGGGTCCCACCACTTGACAATTGATTTCTCAATGGCAGGAACATGAGACTCAGGAGGAAAATGGAGATAAAGAGCTTTAGTATTTAGGTTTGAGAAGGAAGGAGGCTCAAGGAAGACCTGGTGAATAAGGTTGTCATTCAAGGGTAAGAGGGTATGAATATTTCAAGCATCATTCTGAGTTCGTAACTAATACATAAAAAGGATTCCCACCTCACCCCTGACCTCCTGAGATATTGCAGGCAAAAATTAATCTCCTTTAGAGATATTTCTCCCAATAGAGTTTAAGATAATAGGTTATGGGCTCCAGACAGTGGGCAAAATTGATTGGTCTTTATGATTGCTGAAATCCAAGACTTTTTGTTTTCTCTCTTGATTTCTCTTTCTATCCTCATTCTGCTTCCTCTGCTGTGGCTCCTGCTAACAACGTGGGCCCAGACTGTTTATGTACTGGCTTCAAGGACATTATTTTGCTTGTATAAACTCGTGTAGTTACGTAAGTAATCTGTGTTTCTAAGTTTCATGGGTGGGGGCAACTGCTGTGATAGTTACATGTTCTACATAACAGTCTGGGCATTTTAAGAAGTGGGTATATGAGAGACTTGGTTTGGATTAATTCATTGTCAGGAACTAGTGACAGGAATGCAGCTGCTAAAATAATCCAAAATCTACTCAAACATCTGAGCAACTCCTCTTTGACCGAGACTTGGAAGAGTAAGAAACAGAGGAGGGAAGATTTTTGTTTCTCAAGTTCTTTTGGAGTCCAACCCATGAGGGCAAGGAAATTTAATTTATGGCCTTTAATTTTTCAACTAGAAATTCAGAAATGATATAGAATTTATGTTATTTGAATCTAGAGGTTTATGGTGCTCCATTATTTGTAATATTTATATGCCATTATTTGGGTTCTTGAAAACTTTGGTGACCTGTATTGGACAATGATGTGCCTGGGCACATTTGAGAGGAGAAACCAAATATGGAGTGAATTTTAGGGTGCTCTGGGGACCCAGAGTTAACATATTTAAACCTGTTCTTTGGATCCATTTCAGAAGAGAATCGTTATAGGTACCAGGTACACAGAGAAGCAGGAGGTAGTAAAGGAAGTGGCCTTAAGTGGGAGGATTGTCCTGAAAAACTGCAAGTCTCCTAAGGGGGACACCAAATCCCTGGATGACCACAGGCTAAAGCCCCATTGGTTAAGAAAACAAAAAGTGTCAAGTAGTAAAGAGGACAAAAAAGCTTCCCTTGTCCACCCATTTCTTGGTTCAATAGGAAATTTCCCTTTTCAAAAGTAGTGACAAGAATGCTTTGCCCTTCTCTCCAAGGTCCCCAGGAATAAGTCACCTGACAGGTGAGACTGGGAAAAGACAGCTGAACATGTTCAGCCTCTGCTTGATGCCTTCAAGACCATCAAGACCTGCCCACAGGCCTCAAGTACTCTCCTCTCCCCCATGGGTGGACTCTGCTCCTGGGATGTGAGGTCTGCAGTTGCTGGCTTCTTTAATGGTCACTAGTGAGTAAACTGAATTTAGGAGGGGAGGAGTAGGAAGCTTTTTTTTGATTGTAGATAAAAGTTGCTTTTGCTAATCCAGGTTTATCACCAATAAGGCTAATATTTTAATCTCTATATGATTCCATGGTCTATTTCTTGATTGGTTCAGAATTCAGCAAAGAGACAAGTTTAATTAATTGGCCCCCTCCAATCCCACTGAGAGCATTCAGAAACCAAGACCGGAACGGTGATGTGGTTGGCACACACTGCCTGGGCACTGTCAGGGTGCTTTATTTTTCAAAAAATTTTTTTAAGAGTTATTTTTTATTTATTACATATCCCCCCCTTTCTGCTTGTTCTTGCTGTGTTCATTTTTGCATTCTTCTGTGTCTGCTTGTCTCCCCCTGCTGTGGCGACCTGCCGAGTCAGCTCACTGCACGGCGACCTGCCTGTTCCCGGCGGCTTGCCCTGCTCCTGGGGGCTTACCCTGCTCGCGGCGGCTTGCCCTGCCTGCTGTGGCTTGCCTTCTCAAGGCGGTCTGCCCACTCGAGGAGGCCCTGGGAACCGAACCCGG
>PVKH010018760.1:0-15038 GCA_004027955.1 Chaetophractus vellerosus | reverse complement strand
AGCATACCAAGATTTGCATATGGTTGTCCCAGAAGGAGAAGAAAGAAAGGTGCAGAAGTAATAGGCAAAGAAATAATGACAGAGAATTTCCCAAACTTAGTAAAAGATGTGAATATGCACATCCGAGAAGCTCAGAGGACACCAAACAGGATAAACATGAAGAAAAATATACCCCATCATATGTTGGTTACACTATTAAATGCAAAGAACAAGGAAAGAGTTCTGAAAGCTACAAGAGAAAAGCAACATGTTATATACAAGGGACTCTCAATAAGCTTGAATGCTTATTTCTAATTAGAAATCATGTAGGCAAGAAGGCAGTGGGTTGAAATATTTTAAATGCTGAAGGAAAACAATTGCCGGCCAAGAATTTTATATCCTGTGAGACTCTCTTTCCAAAAAAATGTCATTAAGACATTCTCAGAAAACAAAAATTGATGGAGTACATCATCGTTAGACCTGTCCTACAAGCAGTGCTAAAAGGAGTTCTTCAGACTGAGGTAGGACACTAGACAGTGGTTCAAAGAATCATAAAGAAATAAATATCTGCGGTAAAGGTAATATTCAGGTTACCTTTACAAATACAACGCCAGTACTGCATTGTACTGTTTGGTATGTAACTCCACTTCTTACTTCTTACAGGTGCTGAAATGCAAATACATAAAAAGTAGTGATAACTCTAGGTTTTCAGACATACAACACACAAAGATATAGTGGTAACAAGTAAAAAAAATACAGTGGGGGACAGATGGGTATTGGAAAAATATATGTGCATGCTATTGAAGTTAAGTTGGTATCAAACCAAATATAATTGCTATATATGTAGGATGTTAAATCTTATCCCCATAGTAACCACAAAGAAAGCATGAAAAATATATCTAGATAGAAATGAGAAGGCATTCAATATGCTACAATATAAGAAAGCAAACAAATACGGTAGGCTTTAACTGGAGTTAGGGCCAAAAAGGTATAAGACTTACAAAGGCTAAATAGCAAAATGGCAGAAGAAAGACTTGTATTATTAGTAGTGACTTTAATGTAAATGTATTATACTCTCCCGTCAAAAGGCAGATATTAGCAGAAGGGATAAAAAAAGCATGAGTAACTATATGCTCATCTTAATGTCTAAGATACAAGGGTAAGAGGCTCCAAATAGCCAAAACCATCTTGAGCCCCCTGCTTACCTCCCTCTTCCCCTTTCACCACACCTTAAACATCAGGAGTACAAACACCTCTCGCAGCCCCACAGTTCCTTCTCTGTGAAGGGCAGCAGTATACTCTACAACCAGCTGTTGAAGAAAAGGGGTGCTATGGGGAGGTAATGGAGTCCTCACTGGCTGCACTTCATGACCAAGGAGAGGGACCCCTGACAAGTCTTCTCAGGCTAGAGGTGATCAGTCTGTTGTCATCTGCTGGCCAACCCTGTGAGGTTACCCAAAGGGCTGAAAGTATTGCTGTGTCAAGGAACATCTATAACCCATTTACAAAGCATCTTCCTTTAACGTTCCATACTACATGAATAAATAAAAATTGGGCTGAGCAGAATCGCCCCAATTACCAGAGTCTCAAACCTCTGTCTCCTCTTCAAAGAGGACATTATTTATAGATCGTTGTGCAGCCTTGAATCCTATCCAGCCTCAAATAATTCATCTAAGTGTCATGTACTCCTCTTGTCTTTTTTGGCTTCCTATAAATACTAAACTTCCAGAATCCTTTGACTGCTACATTTGAAACTACTACTGATGACTCATTCCATGGCGTATCAATCCTGTTACCCTCCTGTCATGACCTGCTCCTTGCCTTTTGGACTCAATGCTTAGTGTTCTCTTACTGTCTGTAGCCATATCCTTTCTCTGGATATGTTTTGATTTGTCCTGCCTACCCCATTTCTTATAATTTTGTCTTTGGTAATCAATATCCTGTTTGACCCCTCATGCTTCAGCAGAGGATTTTGTTATATCACTAAGACTAGTAGGGATATTTCTTACATTGAAGACAGGACTAGTAAAATCATGGTAAAGAAGGAGGAACTGAAGTCAACCTGTCAGATGATATCCTAATAGATGCCAAAATAATGAGGCAGATATAAGGTAGATGTAAGAGATATAAGAGAAACATATATCCAAATTTAGAATAGGGAGTCATGGAATGAGGAAATCAGGAGTTTACTATTAAATAGGAGAACAGCACTGAGACTTCAGGCAAGGACTGTTGAAAACCTGTAGCACTTACTTTCAAGTCATCATGAGGTCTCTGAAGCACAATATGGAAGGGTTCTTTCTGTTTAAAAGACTTGTGATGGGGCAGGCAATTCCTTCCTACTTGACCTACAATTAAAGGAGCAATAATGTTTTCTCCTTCCACCTTTGGAGCAAACATTTCTCCCTCTATTCACAGTATTCAAACAATATCTTTTTTCCCATTCATTCGTGGATTTCTTTCATTTAATTAACTAGCTAGTATGTGGCAGCCACTGAGGCTACAATGGTGAATAAGATAAAGCCTATGTCTGTAAGAACTGTCAAATATAATGAGTTCTAAAGACACAATTTCTATGCAAAACCATTTTACTGAAAAATTACTCTAAGCTGAACCTGAGATAAATTGGTAAGGCATTCCTAGTTGTATCAATTGTCTATGTCATAATAATACTGAGTAATAAATGACTGAAACATTGTGACTTTAAATAATTAGCATGCATTTAGCTTATGAGTTGCAGGTTAGTGATTCTGCCTGGTCTCAGCAGGCTTTGCTCACATCTTGAGTCAAATGCTGTGGCTGATCTTGGATGGCCTCATCTGGATCAACTTTGTATTGCTCCACATACCACCCAATCTTCAGTAGAATAGCCTGGGAGCATTTTTATGGTGGTGGCTGAAGTGCAAGAGTGAGCAAGTCCTAATGCTCAGAAGTTTTTCAAGTCTTTGTGTACATCACTTTGTTAAACACCATTAGCCAAAGCAAATCACATGGCCAAACTGCATTACAGCAATCAATCTACCACACCCCTCCAGGGGACAATGTACTGGCCAACATCATGGTTCTCTTCTCAGTTTACAGAATGGATAGAGGTTTTCAATCACATTCAATGTATTGGGCATTTTTCAATACAACAAAGCACACAGACTTAGGAAATTGGGGGTGTTCATATTTTGTTCAGGACAACGTAGGATGCATTTTTCAAATGCAATATATCCTTGGGAGGTTCTGATAATCTACTGGTTTGTGCTGACTTCTCTTTTTTTGACATCCCTTCCCCCAACATTGGACTCCTAAGCACATCAATATAGGGGAAGGTTATGGGCAAAAGGGGCCATGACACAGTTTCACAAGATGCTTTCATCATTGACACATCCTGTAGAGTCTTCATATTTTACGTGGGCAGTGATAGGAAACAGCTCCCATGCCAACCTGGGAGAATTTCACACCACAACAACTTCTCTGTAACCAAAAGAACATGACCACCATGACAATACTAAACCAAAAGAATTCCTGGAATGAAAGGAGCCCCTTTATTTTTCAGTGTGAAGACACCATTATTAGCTCAAATGAGTTGGAGGATGAGAGGGCCTTGTTAGGAATTCATCAGAAGAGCAGATGGGTCTTTTGCATGTAGGGAGAGGTTAAGCAGACTAATTACATTTAAAACAAGAGAGAAGGTAACTTCCTGCTCCCTAATAGAATCAAAATAGCATCAGTGAAAGGAAATAAGTATTTCAAAGAATATTATATCTATTCAGAGGGTGGAATTACCCATCTAAGAGGCATTACATATTTTGGATCCCTGAAATATACTTAGTTTTATTTCAGGGTTAACTATCCATTACAGATAATATCTATATCATCTATCTGAAAATTCAAAAGAATAACCCATAATTCTTCAAAACATATTTTAATTTTTAGATAAAATAAAATGAAGCGAATTACATAAAAGAAAGTTACTTTTTTTTTACATTTTTAAACAAACTGATACAACCAGGGAAAAATCCATTACCAATATAAAACTACCATAAGCAAATAGCATAGTGCCTAAGACCATACTATTTATTAGCTGCATAGACTTTTGCAAGTTACTTTACCTCTCTAACCTGCACATGAGGGTCCAAAAAATGGAGAGATTTATTATACTAATGCATGTGAATGTTGTGAGAATTAAATAAGTTAACACATGTAAAATGTCTAGCACAGTTCTTGAAAAACAGCAAGTACTCAAGAAAAGCACTACTATAATCAAGAATCTTCTATTAATTTGGTGGTTCTGAGGTTGAAAGCACATTTAATTAAAATAGCATTCATTAAGGACCTACTCTCTGAACTAACTCTACCTGGCTCTGGGGGAGGAGGATATACAAATAAAAGCAATATATACCCTGCTTTTAAGGAACTTGTATGCCAATAGTGATTGTCACATATATGAAAAACTGTAATATAATGAAATAAAAGTTATGTGAGAAGGAGAGGAGACTATGGAACCAGAAAGAAATACAATCAGGGTAAGCATCTAAGAGAAAGTGATACTTCGGATTTCTTGCAAGGAAAGGAGGAATTTTGCAGTGATGATGGAAGTTCTGAGGAATGAATAAATTTAGGGGAGTTGGAAACATCAAGGCACATCTATGTTTCAAAACCCCACAAAGAAGTCAGAGAAATGAGCTGTATGACGATATCATAATTTAAAACAAAGATCATTTACAGTCATTATGGGTGCATAATATGCAATGCTGTGACATAGTCCTGTAATAGTGGAATGTCTTGGGCTGTGGCAGCTCATAGGACAGTACACTCAGAGCAGAAGAGTGATAGAGAGGGCAGAAAAGAGTTTCTGGAGGAGGTAATACCTGGGCTCAATCTTCCATAAAGATTAGGAGTTAGATACAGCTAAGGAAGGAGGGAAAGTGGAATGGTCAAAAGTCAGCAGGTATGAGAAAGGCAAATTTATGGTATTATTAGTTGTTCCAAATGGCTTGAGTGTAGAATGAGGAGGCTGGGGGGTCAGCTGGCAGGATTCAAGGCTGAATAGATAAGCAGTGAACAGATCGTAATGGGCCTTATATGTTATGCTAAGGAGTTAGAAGGGTTATCCTGAAGGAATGGGGGTTGAACAATGGGGTTTTAGAAAAAACAATAAAATTTGCATTTTGAAAGAGCTCTGGTTTCAGCAGGGAAGCTGACTGGCTGGATCACATCTAGAGGTGGAGATAGAATGAGATACAGATGAAAGAAAAAAGAGCTTGAACTAGTGGGAGCTTGGGATATAAACGTTGGTAGAGGACTCAATACTAATTGGACATGACGGTACAAGGAGAAAGATAACTCTCCTCCATTATTTAACTTGACATTTGTATTATTCAGGAGAATTAACCAAAGCTTCAATAACAAACAAATGGATAACACAGTGGTTCAAATGTATTAAGATTTTAGTTAAGACTCATTTAGCCTCCATCTAATGCAAGCAGAGCAGCTTTCCATTAAGCAGTAGTGACTGTAGAATTCTTCACAGCCCTGTGAGGAGAATGTGAGATCCCGTGGAAGCTGCGGGACTGGGCTTGCAAGAGGCCTATGAAACTGGAGTCCACCACCCTCTGCTGGATCTCGCTCATGGGATCCGTCTCACGTGCCAGGAGGGCTGGAGAATATGGTCTTCCTTTGCTCGGAGAAGGAAAGCAAAAGCAGTCAAGCTTACACATAGCATTGTCTATGCCATTCTGTTCTTTGTTATTTTTTTAATTGTGGTGAAATATGCATAGCATAAAGATCATTTTAACTATTTTAAGTGGACATTTCTTTGACATTAAGTACATTGACCACACTATGTAACTCTTACCATTACTTCCAGATTATTATTAATATCATCCTAAACCAAAACTCATACTCATTTAGCAGTAACTCCCCACTTCTTCCTCCCACCACCCCTGATTTGGGGAATAAAATTTAAAGTTCAATTTTGAAATTAACTTTGAATGCCATGTAGGACTTTATAAGCCTGTGAGTGGGGACAAGAAAAATTAACTGTGTCAGAAGCATAGTCGATGGTTTGCAAGTAATTTTATACCTTTAGGAAACATCAGCTTATATTTGGCAGAGGAAGCAAGTAGAATGTATGGAATCACACAGGAAGAACAATAAGGAGAACACCCTGGAGGAAAGTAACTTCTAAGGACCAAGTAGAAAAATAGTCCATGAAATAGAGTAAGAGGGAGTGGCGAATAAGGTATAGGGTGCCAGAAGACAGAAGCCCAGATTATAGGAGTAGGAGAATTTCCTGGTACTTAATGTTGCAGAGGAGTCAAGAAATTAAAACTGAAAGGTCCATTGGATATAGCAAGAGAAGCCATTGATGAACATAGTGAAAAGATTTTCCATTAAATGTTGGAAGAAGGAGCTAGATTTCAGAAACTGAATGAGAGAATGAAAGTTTTCTATTCTGTTGTATGCATAACCACACTTTGTTTATCCACTCATCTGTTGATGGACACTTGTGTTACTTCCATCTTGTGGCAATTGTGAATAATGCTGCTCTGAACACTGGTGGGAAAATATCTGTTAAAATCCCTTTTAATTCTTGTGGGTATATACCTAGAAGTAGGATTGCCAGGTCATATGGTAATTCTATACTTAGCAGTCTAAGGAAGCTCAAAACTGTTTTCCACAGTGGCTGCACCATTTTACACTCCCACCAACAATAAACAAGTGTTCCTATTTCTTCACATTCTCTTCAATGCTTGTTATTTTTCTTTTCTTTTTTAAAAAATTAATAGCCATTTCAATGGGTGTGAAATGTTATCACATTGTGCTTTTCATTTGCATTTCTCTAATGATTATGATGTGAATCATCATCTCATATGTTTATGGAATACTTGTATATCTTTGGAGAAATATCTATTCAAGATTTTTGCCTGTTTTTAAATTGGGTTGCTTGTCCTTTTGTTGTAGGATTCTTTTAATATATTATGGATATTAAGCCCTTATCAGATATGTGCTTTTCAAATATTTTCTCCCATTCTTGTAGGCTGTCTTTTTCCTTTCATGATGAAGTCCTATGATACACAAAAGTTTTCAATTTTGATGAAATTTCGTTTATCTATCTTTTATTGTTGCTCATGCTCTTGGTGTAAAGTATAAGAAGCCTTTGCCCAACACAAGGTGCTGAAAATACCTCCCTGTGTTTTTTTCTAGGAGTCTTATACCTTTGGATCTTATATTTAGGGCCTTTCATCCATTTTGAGTTAATTTTTGTATATGATGTATGGTAGGGACCTACTTTCATTCTTTTGCATAAGGATATCAAGCTTTTCCAGCAACATTTGCTGAAGAGACTATTATTTCCCCCTTGTTATTGATCTGCTGAGGTCATATGTGTCTTCTCAAGTCACTGTAGGTTGTTTGTGTGTTTCTGAGAATTTGTTCATTTCATTTAGCTTATCTATTTGTTGGCATACAGTTGTTGATAAAATCCTCTCATAATCCTTTTTTTTTTTTTCGGGGGTGAAGGGGTTAGTAGAAATGTCTTCACTTGCATTTTTTATTTTAGTTCATCCTCTTTTTTTTTCTTTGTCATTCTATTTAATGGTTTGTCAATTAAAAAAATAAAATTGTATTGAAGTATATCATACATATATGAACATACATAAACAATAAGTGTATAGTAAAAGTTGTGAACTTACAAAACAAACCTGCATGTCATCAGACATGGCTCCCATACATCACCCCACCACCAACACCTTGCATTGTTGTAAAACATTTGTAACAACTCTGAAAGAGCATCATGAAAATATTACTACTAACTATACCCATATCTTACATTTGGTGTATTTTTATGGATCTTTTCATAGAACCAGCTTTTGTTTTTGTTGGTTCTCTCTATTGTTTAATTTTTATTCTCTATTCCATTTATCTAAGCCCTAATCTTTGTTAGTTATTTCCTTCTTCCTTTGAGTTTTGTTTTCTTTCTTTCTCTTGATCCTCCAGTCTTGAGATTGGGCCTCTGATTTGAGATCTTTCTTCTTTTTTAATGTAAGCATTTAGAGCTATAAATTTCCCTCTTATTGCTGCCTTTGCTGCATCCTGTAAGTTTTGGTATGTTGTGTTTTTGTTTTCATTTACTTCAAGATATTTCCCAATTTCCCATGTGACTTCTTCTTTGACTCAGTGTTTAAGATGGCTTTGTTTAACATCTACATATTTGTCAATTTTTTAGTTCTTCCTCAGTTATTGATTTCCAGCTTCATTCCACTGTGGTCAGAGAAGATACATTGCATGATTTCAATATTTTTTAATTTCTTGAGACTTGTTTTGTGACCCAAGTTATGGTGTATCCTGGAGAATTAGCCATGTGCACTAGAGAAGAATATGTATACTGCTGCTGTTGGATGAGGTGTTCTATATTTCTGCTAGGTCTAGTTAGTTTACAGCTTTATTCAAGTCTTCTATTTCCTTATTGGTCTTCTTTCTAGATGGTCTATCCATTATTGAAAGTGGTATATTGAAATCTCCTACTATTAATGTAGAACTATCTATTTTCCATTCAAATCTGTCAATATTTGCTTTATATATTTGGGGGTTCTGCTATTAGGTCCAGATATATATTTATAATTATTATGTCTTCTTGTTGAATTGACCCCTTTTTCTGTATATAGAGACCTTCTCTCTCCCTTGTAACTGTTTCTGACAAAATGTATTTTATCAGATATTATAATAGCTACCCTAATTCTCTTTTGGTTGATATTTTCATGGCATATTTTTCCCATCTTCTCACTTTCAACCTACTTGTGTCTTTGAATGTAAAGTGAGTCTTTTGTAAATAGCATATGGTTGGGTCATGCTTTTTTATCCATTCTGACAACCCGTGTCTTTGGAGGGTTAATTTACATTTACATTTAAAGCAACTACTGATAATGAAGGAATTTCTTCTGCCATTTACTCTTTGACCTTTGTCTTATAGCCCCCCATTCTTCTATTAATGCATATTTTCACATATATTTCATTTTTTGTATTGTACTGTTTTTAGTCCTTTCTCATTCTTTCTGCATATATTTTTAATATATTTTCTTTGTGGTTACCATGAGACTTAAATTTAACATCCTAAATCTCTAACAACCATGATACCGTGAAGTGCAAAGTCTACTCTTTCTTTGTTGAACCTATATCTTATCCTGAGCTTATGCTTGCTTGTGGCCTTATTTATTCCCCTATTTGCAGGAATTCAAAGGCCCCCAGGACTCCCCATGAAATAGAATTCTTCAGCCTCTAGGGTATTCTATTGATGACTTAAAGCAGATAATCCGTTGCTCCAGGCTTACTTGTTTTAAATTAATTTGCCTTAATTGCTTCTTATACTGTTTTAACTATCCTGCAAGCTGCTTCTGCCAGCAGGGCAAGTTTTGGAAGGGTGAGCCCAAGAGGAGTTTACTGGTTCAGTATTTTAGTACCAACATACAAGCACCCCAGCATGATCATAGGGTCTACTCCGCTCTCTCCACAACAGGGCCAGCAGTCCACACTGGGAGCATAAGCCCTGTAGTTCAAGCTGACTCTTGGAGCTCCCTACTCTGCCACCATCTTGCCCTCTCCAGTAAGGGTGGTCCTCTCCTACTATTTTTTTTTAAGATGCATTTTCATGAGTTGGCACTGACCCAGATACTGTAACCCTTAAATTGTTTTCCAGAGTTCTGAGGAAGATGGCTTTGCAAGTTTTTACAAGTTGTTCAATAATTCGATAGGGGAGTGACATCTTGGTATGTCTTATGCTGGCTTCTTAGTCAACCAGTATGCATTCCTTCCAGTATTTCCTTTTTGATTTACATTAATATTTTACCTATTCTCTAACTATGCTTATGTGCTTGTAACGAATCCCATTTTGTTTGTATACTTTACACTTTTAAGGTATATTAAATATGTCTTTGCAAGATATTTACAAATTCTTGTGCAGGTTGGTTTTTTGTTTGTCTGTTTCGGGTTTTTTTCTGTTTGTTTTGTTTTTTAATGCTACTTTGAAGTTTCTTCATACTTCACCCTGCCCATGTGTTGCCAACAACTACTGGTAAAAAAATGGCCTCAATCTTTCTTTCTGCCTTTAAAATCTATAATGAGATTCTCTAATTAGTGAGCTCTAAACTCCAAAGTCACATGGGGAAGGGGATTCTGAGGATTCTGAAAAATGGAGTTTCCAGATTCTTTTCTGCAATGGAAGCAAGACTTTAGAGCTAGGTGGTGATTTTGATGGAGTTAACAAATTTCAATCCATTGCAGTACTATTTTCAAGGAATCACCTATTATCTTTACTTCTCCTTCCACAAATACCACCTGCCCTTCAAATTTTAGCAAAATAAAAGCAGAACCTAGTAGAAGAGGTGATGGTAAGGATTCTACTTCCATGCCGGTGGGAATGTGAATTGGGACATTGTTTTTAACTTTTGTCTTTACATATAGAACGCATTAAAATATTTAAAAATTACACTTCTAATTTATCCAAAGGAGATAATTAGAAATAACCAAGGAGCTTCAATTACAATAGTGCCAACCCCACTGCTATTAACAAATTTGTAAAAAGCAAAAATGCCAAACAATAGGACAGTGGTTAAAAATAAATTGTGGAAAATTGATGTGATGAAATATTCTGCAGCCAGATTATTTATTTTAAAAATAGTTAAGCCATTAAAAGTTATCTTCTTTTATATTTAAAGGATATAAAAGATACTTAGAGACATGAGAAATTCTCATGATATATTCTAAAGTGAAAAAATAAATTGTCTTGTAAATGCATGTCTTTCATTTTGTAAGAGAATAATTTGCAAAATATTTGCCAAAATATTTATAATAGTTATTTCTGAGTGGCTGGATATACAGGTAACATATTTTTAATATTTCTTTTCAGTTTTCTCCCAAATTCTCACATGCATTTGTTTTAGAACCACAGAGAAAATATAATAAAAAATTTTCATAATATGTGGGGGATAAATAGGTAAGCAACTTCAGCATACAATTTGTCATCTAAAAGTGTCTGGAAAGCAGTCTGATGGTACATTTTTTTTTCAGGAGCAAAAAATCTTTACATCTTTAGATCATCAGCAATGATCAAATATTTAATTATTATTAATATATCAAAATTATTCCTCAGCATGCACATCTAATTATTAACTCAAAAAGAGTATGCCAAATAAATACAAGATATCTGGGTTTATGTTTTAAAAGATCTCCTCCAAGGAAGTGTGTTTGTACTCTTGGCTAAGTTCTGCAGAATAGCCACCAGTGAGGGTGAGAGTATAAGAAAGAAGCAGCAGGTACATGTATGTAGGATCAGGAGATAGGGGACCTCATTCCACTTAATTACAATCCATGAAAGTTTCTCTAATATACTTGTAGGAGGTTTACAGGGAAAAAAAGTTTAGAATTATAGGCTGAAGTTAAGATTTCACGTTGGCATTCTTGGTTTTCAAATGCCAGTCTGATAACATTTTTACACATTTTATTGAAAGAAAATTGAAAAGAAACCAGAAAAGTGCTTAATGTTGAATCAAAGCTGTTTTCGTGAATGCTATGTACAGCACGACATCAAAGAAGAGTAAGCTAGTGCTCCTTTTACAGCTGAGTAGGTGGATGGGTTTTCTTTTAGCTCTCTTCTAATGAATAATTCTGATAGAAAAAGCAAAAAAAAACAACTGTGGTTGGATCCTATTTTTTTGTAGATCATCTGGGAATTTTGATGTCTCAAAAATATTTTTGTGAATTAAAACTAGATCATGTGAATGAAATTTCTTCCTTCTCATTGAGAAAAGTCATATTTATTTCACAATATAATGCACAATTAAGTGAAGCCTTCTCTAACGAACCTATCCAAAGTAGATTCATGCTGATAATCTTTGCCACAACAGCCTTCTTTCCTTCATAGTCCTATCAAAACTTTTAGCTTTCTTATTTCTTGTTTATGTATTATTTCTCTTCCCCACCAAGATGTTTATTCCTTGAAGGCAGCTTGTCCATCTCCTAAGTGACCATTACATATTTGTTTGATAAATGAATAAATGATTGATCATAATATACAATCAGTGATATTTAAAATCTATTCAACTAATCACATGAAAAGCTGGATTATTATTATTTTTTAATTTAATAAACTTTAGTTTTAAAGAGGTTTTAGATTACAGAAAAGTTATTTCGAAAGTATGAGGGATTCCCATGTACCCGCCTCCCTCTCCCACATCATCCCCTATTTTTTTTTTTTAATGTAGCAGCACAATCTATTATGATGTATCTGTAAAAGCCACTCATTAAAAAAATGACTCACTGGTAGTAAGTCCTAACCTACCTACAGTAATAATCTAAAAAATAAAACCATCATTATGACATTTATCAGTACTTCAAATATCTAACAAATACTGAAGGAAGCAACTACCATTGTTATAACTTCTTTAAAGCCAAAAACTTAAGCACAAATCAGAATTCAGAGAAACTTCAGAATGTTTACATTTGCATGCTTTGGCTGAACTTTCAAAGATTCCACATATAACAAAACCACAACTTTGAATCAAAATGAACATTAACAACCTTTAAGCCTTGTGACAAACTTACTCTACAGAAGCAAGGAAAACAGAATGAATAGTAACAGCAGTATATTTCTAAGAAAGGAAGCAACTTACTTTATCATAAAACAAAAGTCAAATGAGTCAATATTTTAATAACACTGGCCAAGTTATTTACTATTCAAGAATTTGCTTTTCAAGTTGTGTCTTTAAAATGTATCCATCCACATATTTGGATTAAATTAAATTTATACATCAAAAACATTTTGCTCAGAATTCTAATCTTAATTATAAACCATAAGTTATAAAAGCACAGTCCAAACACTGTACAATAATGCTACCATTTAGATTTATATGCTTCATCTGAAAAACTTATCTTAAAAAACAGGAGTTTTGCTCTGTTTCTCCAGAATAAATGTCCCTATGTCTTAAAACTTTAAATGATAATCAAAAAAGACAGATTCAAATAATTCATGCTATGCATTTTCCTTCATCAGCCTTTGATAAAAACAGAGCCATCCGGTGTTGAAGCACCATCCTCCTTCTCAGTTACAGTCTCTACAGTCCCAGGAGCAGACACAATAGCCATTGTTTTATTTATTGACATTGTCTTCTGCTTCTCAGCAATGGCTGCACAAACGGCAACAATCTCATCACTTTCAAAGTCATAGTCAGGAATTGACTTTGGTGAGAAATCTGTTACTTCTGCTGATGATTCTCTCCTTTTAATCCTCTGTGCCACTTTCTGCTGCTCCTGGAGGGTTCTTGCCCCCCAAAAAAGGTCTTCTTTCCATATTTCAGGGTTCATTGGATAGATGGGAAAGGCTGCTTGAAAACTTTGAATTGCTTCATCCGTTTTGTCCTTCGGCTTTCTGTTGTCATATTGTTCTACTGTCTGTCTTATTCTTTAGTTTACCATTCCTAATAATCTTCATTTCTAAACTCTTCTCCAGATCTCTTCTCCTTGTTTTTTCCTTTCAGGCTGCAGCACCCCCTTTAGAAACTCTTGCAAATCTGGTCTTTTGGTAACATAGACTATCAGTTTTTGTCTGTGAAGACTTTGAACTCACCCTCATTTTTGAAGGACAGCTTTGCCAGATACGGAATTCTTGGCTGTCAGTTTTTTCCTTTCAGTATCTTAAATATATCATACCACTTTCTCCTCTACTTCATGGTTTCTGATGGGAGGTCAGCACTTAATCTTATTTAGTTTCCCTGTATGTGATGCTTTGCTTTTCTCTTGTTGCTTTCAGAATACTCTCTTTATCTCTGATATTTGTCATTCTGAATAGTAGGTGTCTCGAGGTAGGTCTATTCAGAGTTAGTCTGTTTGGGGGTGCATTGTCCTTCTTGGATATTGATATTTATGTCCTTCATAAGGTTTGGGAAGTTTTTGGCCATTATTTCCTCAAATATTCTTTCTGCCCCTTTTCCATACTCTTCTCCTTCTGGGATACCAATAATGTGAATGTTTGTGCGTTTTACATTGTCATTCAATTCTCTGAGACTCTGTTTCATTTTTTTCCATTCTCTTTCTATTCTCCTGTCTTTTCCAGTTCAGATGTTCTGTCTTCAAAATCACTAATTCTGTCTTCAAGCAATTCAATTCTGCTCTCGTGTGCCTCTAATGTATCTTTAATCTCATCCATCATGTCTATCATTCCCATAAAGTCTGTTACTTTTCTTTGCAGGCTTTTATTTATTTATCTTTCAAATATATTTTTTATTTTTTCTAAAAGATACTTAGATTACATAAAATGTTACACAAAAAATTTAAGGATTCCCATATACCCCACTCCCCACACCTCTCACTCTTCTCCACATTAACAACTTCTCTCATTAGTGTGGTACATTCATTGCAACTGATGAACACATTTTGGAGCATTGCCACTAAGGATGGATTATAGTTTACATTGTAGTTTACACTCTCTCCCACTCAATTCTGTGGGTTATGGCAGGATATATAATGGCTTATATCTGTTTGCAATGTCAGTCAGGACAATTCCAATCTCGAAAGCGCCCCCATATTATACTGTCGCTTCCGCCCGGCCCTGGCTGGGCAGCTCCGCTTGGCTGCGGCCTGGGTGGCGACACAGGCTGGATATGACCGTTCGGCGTGCACTCCGAAACGGCCGAGGAGGATGAGGAGGTTCTCAGGGAGCGGCGTCCAGCCAGGGGCTCCCTGGTCTCCACAGATCGGAGTGGGGGGTATCTGGTAGAAACCGCGCGCCAACAAATGACTCGAGACCTTTCTCCTGGTTCAGCAGCGGAGGAACTAGCTGACTGACCCTTTATTGAGGACAAGCTCGTCCTTTTATGCACAAGGTAGGGGGAGGAGTAGGAGGCGGGGCAAGGAAAGGAAGTAGAAATACGTGGCAGGCCAGGATTGGACGCAGTCGGTTGCTAGGGAGGGTTTACTAAGTGTAGAAGGCGGGAAGGTTTCGTGGGCGTGGAAAAGGGTGAGCTACTTCCTAGAAGAAGGAGGAACAGGCCAGTCGGCCATTTAAGAACTAGCCCGAT
>PVKH010018758.1:0-15050 GCA_004027955.1 Chaetophractus vellerosus | reverse complement strand
GGGGGGGGGATATGTAATAAAAATAAAAAAATAAAAAATAAAAAAAAATCTTAAAAAAAAAAGAAATATAATGCACCCTCAATTATTTACAGAATACCCTATCTTTACTTTTTAGTTAGTTTGCATTTCTTTTCCTATATATTTGTATGTCCTATTCCCTCAGTGGTTAGCTCCACTGCACAAGAGCTGGGCTTTTGTTATTGTGGCTAAAGTCCCAGTGCCCAGTACAACACCTGACCCATGGCAGGTTATCAATACATATTTGTGGAATGAATTACAGTGACCTCCTCACAGGAGCTCACCAACCCTGGCATCTACTCCAATGCTTAAAAAAACCTTCACTTGTTCACCGAATATATTAGGACATCCAAGCTTTGTAATTTTAGGTGTCACTTTCAAAGGTGAAATTTTATTTTATCACTTTGAGAGCTTATCTCAAAAGCATGAGAAAGAATGTTAATCTTCATCATATTTGCGTCTCTGATCACTAGAAATTTAACATTTAATTGTCTTGAATTTGAATTTGGTTTCCAGGAAGCTTCAAAGAATTAGCATACTCTGAGTAAATCCTTGTAAGATATTAGTTTTTTATCTCAAAGGATAGTTAATTTAGGTTGTTTACATGACAGATTTGGACAGAGTTAAAGGTTAAATTCTACGTTTGAAGTCTAAATCAAACTGACAGTTGATATTAATAATTTTATAGTTACTGAAACTATGATTAGAATTGTCTAAATACTCTTGTGTTAGTAAAAGTGTCAGATGATTTCCACTCAATTCTCCTGGGAGATGACCTGACTTTTGAATTTTCATTACCCTTAAAATTACCAGCTTTGAAACAGTGTTTATGAAATGAAATTAGCATGAACATTTAAATGAGATTTTTTTGAAAAGTTACTTGCTCATATAAAATTGAAAGTCAACAATGAAATTACTCAAATTAATCATTCATTCATTAACTTAGTATATAATTATTGAATGTCTGGTGTGTGTTATTTACTATACCTCTGGGGATGAAAAAAAAAACATAAAATTACTGTCCCTATCGTCCAGAGATTAGTGAGTGAGTATACATTTATTTGTGAATTTAATAAGCATTGGAATTTACAAGAACAACATGACTTGGGTCCCTATTAGGCTTGAAGCTCCATAAGGGTAGAATCACATCTGTGTTGTTCACCATCAAGTCCCTTATATCAGGAAAGTAGCAATAATTAGTATTTATGAATAGCTTTCATAGATATTCAATGTACCAAGTGAGATGAAGACATGCACAGGTGCTTTTATGCCTAAAAGGCCATTCTTTCTCCAGAGTCTGTAGCATCTTGGCAGTATCTTCCCAGCAATCCTTGGGGGTCTTTGGCTTGCATCTCTGCCTCAGTCACAGAAGATTTGCCTCATTCTCTGGCTTCTTTTGATTTCTGGCTTCTAGCTCTGTCCAATTTCCTTTGCTGATAAGAACTTCAGCCATATTGGAATAAGGCCCACCCTCTTTTAGTTTGGCCATATCTTAACTAATAATATCTTCTAAGGTCTTTATTTACAAAAGGGTTCATACCCACAGGAATATGGAGTAAGACATGGCTTTTGTCAGGGGCATGATTCAGTTCCCAACATAGAGCATTCCAGGCCAACAAAAGAACATGTGTCAAGGCATGGAGGCATGAGAGAACATGACTTGCTCAAAAGCCCACAAATGCTTTGGTACAGCTGAAGCATGCCTTTTAATGGAGAGAGTGGTAAGGAAATTTGAAGAGTGCAGTAGACACAATCAGTATTTTTCTAAGCCTTTCTCAAAAACTGTTAGCTAAGCAAAAACAATACTTCTGAAAGCAATCTAAGTGAAAAATTATTACTGAGTTAAAGTTACTTTCTTACACAGAAAGAGGACCTTTACTATATAATTTATAAAGTTTAATTAACAATTTTACTTTAAAATATTAGTACTTTTTATTACCTCCAGAAAAACAATTTAGCAATTTCTATATAAGTCTGGAATCAAATCAGAGCCATGGCTTTTCCTTGACATAATGAGGATTTACTATTCTAATCTTCTGTTCTCTGATAGAGCCAGCATCAAAACCTCCAAACCTCATACCACCATTTCTCCCCAGGCTGTTAAACTATTTAAACCGTGAATGGAAAAACACAAATTAATATATGGGTCTAACCAACAAATAAATGGTGGCTCTTGGATATTCTGGAGGTTCTTTATTTTGTATGCACACCCATGACTAATTTCTACTGAGGGCCTCAGGACAATAAAACTGAAAAGACAAGGGGTTTGGCCACCCTTGGAAAACTAGGGGAGCAAAACCAGTCCTCCTACCTTGGAATAAGAGACAAAGAAATGGAATTCAGAGGAGTGCAACCAGGATGTTAGCATATCTCAAACTAAGCTTTACGAAGCATGACTGAGGGTTTGGGGATGTTTCCGTTGAAGGACTATATAGCCAGGAGAACAAGGATAACTGTCTTCAGTCTTTGTAGGGAAAATAATAATGAAGGGGAATAGCTTAAAGAAACATGAAAAGTTTGAGAAAGTTTAAGACATTTTGGAATGATAATGGATAAGCCAGTTTACAGGAGTCGGAAGTGCGATTGTGGGGAAGACGATGAGAAAGTTAAATTGAAGCCGTGAGATTTTATGTGGCAAGCATTTTCAAGTAAAACAAAATCATCAACCAAAATGTAAGAAGACTGGAGTTATCCTTCTCTAAACATTAAAAGTCTGCAATTTTTGCTCTTTTCTGCATTTCACCTAAATAAAGCTGTACAGTGAAAGAGAATTGTCATGACTACCTTGGTTGCCTCTGTGACAGCTTCATCTTTCAAGCAAATCTCTAGGATAAAAGAAAAAAAGGATTCTCAGGCCTTAAAAAACCCTAAGTCTGTTAAGCCAAGAACAAACTACAGACCAAGCAACACTAAGACTAAAACTGGAATCTTCCCCAGTGTAGCATGTAAACACATTACTCATAGATACACTGGCCAAACCCCAAACAACCTACACAAAAAACAAAGATGAGAGAAAAACAATCAAGGCACAGATAAAGCAGTGAGATTGCATACAGAGCAGAATTCATTAAAATGCTCTGCAGATATATCAAAGTTGAATTTTCTCCATCTCTCTCTTCAGGGCTTTCACTTTTTTGACAAGAGTAATTAACCACTAAGGAAAACCCTTCTATCATGATTTTTAAGTTTTAAAAGCAATATTAAAAAGGTAATAAATATTAAATTAATAGAGTATCTCTAATTTAAATCTAATGAAAGTTATATGTTGATGATAGAGTTCTGTTTCCATTGTGGCCTGAGGAATAAACACTAGACTGAAGGGTTGAGTAAGCCAAAAAAGGAGCAAAGAGATGTAGAATTGCTGACAAATTTATAATGTGCTAATTTTGGTGTCAAGCTGACCTCCTAATACCAATAGCTGCTGACCCAAGCATGCTTGAGCTTACCTTAACCTTCACACACCATGCCCTGCTCTACAAAGTTGCTCTCTCCAAGGTCTCTTTCCAAAATCTTCTCGCCTTCACTCTGGCCCCATAACTTTTGGTAGTAACAGCAAGCTTTCACCTATCTTACATCCATAGCTCAGTTACAGCTAGGGATCAATGATACCACAAGACTTTAAGAAGTAAATACCTTTGCAGCTCCTGCAATTTACCGTTTCCTCTCTGGCATCGGAGGTGGGTTACTGAGACTATATGCTCCTCCTGCTACAATTTGTAAAGGAATACCCAAGGGGGGCATAACTGGAACAACTGTGGACATTGTTATCCCTCTAGGAAATTTTCTTACATGGTCCCAGGCTGATGTTGAAATATGTGTTCTAGCATAAATGCCCATTGTGACTTGGGAGTTTATTTTAAATTGAATCTTTAATATGCAAATGTGAGATTCACCTGGGGCACCATAAGAATGAAATCTATCCTCCATCCTGTCCTGCGCACTTACATTAAAGGGAAGAAGAGTAATTTTTAACACACCCCTATGATGGTTTTATGCAAATTCTTCAAGCTAGGCAAATTATTTTTGTGTTAAAATTTTTCAACCCCATAAAAACAGGAGTGAATTTATGTGGCATTTTAAAACTATGTTAGGCACATTGTAAAGCTATTTCATCTCATGTATAAAGAAGAGTGAACATAAAACAGGCCATGGCATAATTAATGGTGGAATGATTTATAGCACGAACTCCTTCTCCATACACATTTATGAATTTTCTGAAGTCTAGGACAAGTTCTTCCCCTCCCCACCTCCAATCTTTGCCCTTGTCACAGGAAGGAAGATGGTAAAATGGTATCAAGCTAAACTCACAATATGAAGCTTAAATTTTTTCTCTCACAGGTGCACTCACATATGCACACGTACACAATTCTGCGATAGTTCTTGAATTTGGCTGCATGTTAGAATTGCCTCGAGAGGGCCCCAAAACACTGATGCCTGGATTCCAACCCCAGAGAGTCTGATTTAATTGATTTGGGGTGCAGCCCAGGGCACTGAGATTTTTATACGGTCCCAGGTGATGCTAAGATGTAACCCAAATTGAGACTACTACACAAGAAGTATTTTAAGATTTTTATGCAAAGCAATAATATGGAATTTAAATTACCACTGTGATTAAATCACTTGAAGATAAACGCAGAGACCATGGTGTACATTTGTTCCAATTTTAATTTGCCCTGGAATTTAGGATTTATAGCAAATTTAGGATTTATAGCAAATTCAACAAATATTTCTTGAGGACTTTCCCTGTTCCACGCACTATGATAGGCCCTGGCGACGCCATGAGAAGGCAGGCGGACATGCCTTGTCTTCACAGACTGTAGAGTTCAGCAGATATTTGTGGGCTGCGTTTTCTACTTCCTGCATTCCAGCTAATGCTATGCTACCTGTGCTTACTATTTACTGACTTAAAACTCAATGACTATTATCACGCGGTTCTTGAAGTAGGTATTAGATTCCCCTACTTGGAACCTCTGTTTTTTATTTTCTTGTAAACAGAGATGAAAACTTGTGAACTCATATGTCTTTATAACATCAATAAGAACGAGTTAACATTTCAAAAAATCACCTGAAAGATGAATAGGAGATATTATCTCCTAGTGGATATTTGATCCTCCCTTGTGAAGTTTATGAGAGGAATAAAAAAAAAAGTTCAGCATAATTCAAACTATACTTACCATGCTTAAGATAAAGCAGTCTGATCTCCATCAGAAATAGAGGGTATTGAGTTATACCACTCCTTCCAGGCCCATGGTCACTGATGTGGGTTTCAGAGTGATCTGAGATAAGCTCTAAAATATTTCCTAAGCTTTTCAAGAGTAGTTTTTGCTATAAAGGGAGTGCAGATAGTAAATATGCCAGTGTCATTTGTAGAAGGACATTTAATTTCTCTTGACTATGTTCAGCTGAAAAGTCTGCTCACAATGGTTTGATGAGGTAAATTGAAATAATTGCTCCATTCTTACATGGGAGAGCACCAGGCACAATGAGCTGAGTTATCAAACTCACAATCCAAATAAATAGCAGAAATTTGAGCAAAAATTGATTCAAAAGAAAAACTAATTTTAGTTCTACATAGAAACCACCACAATTTTCTCATGGCTGATACAGGCTTCAAAAATAATGCCAGCAAGTCCTAGATAGCATTATACAGAGATGTTCTCAAACATTTCTATTGCATATTCACCAGGCAAGGAGGGCATTTTTCATTCTTTAGTTATCAAAGGCCTGTTTGATTTTTTCTAGAATACTGGTTTTGAAAGAAATCTCTTTATCGTTATAATTTTCAAATATTTCTTCTAGTACAAGGCTCATTTTAAAATAGTGTAATGAACCAGGGTTCCTCTAGTACCTGAGTCACTCACAGGTAGAGAGCTGAGCTTTCCAGGCCACTTACCACACTGCATCAGACATTCACCAGCAGAGATGGTAGGGCGGAATTTGACACAAACATCATGCAAGAACAAGAGGGTAGAAAGATGAGGGACTCAAAGCTGGAAAATATTCATCTGTGAGGTTTTCACATATTTTGTTTCAAGAAGGAGGGCCTAAGGGCTGTCTTGAATAACATAATAACAACTAGTAAAAACTAAAGACAATTAATAGTGATTTACATTTTATTTTATAGACCTTTCCAACTCCTGCTTGATCACTTTCAGTGACAAAGGGCTCACCCCCTTATTAGGTAGCTCATCTCGCAGTCGGGCTGTTCCAGTAAAGAATTCCTCGCCTGGCAGCCTTCAGTTCTCTTGTCTAACACAGTGTCTATCTACTTCTTCCATATGCTAGCTCTATAAATAATGAAAGAAACTTATCATGTCTACTTTACAAGCTGTATTTTCCTGTGTTAAATTACTCGGTTTCAGAAACAGCTCATCATTTTTAAACAGTTTCCAAAGGCCCTTCCTTTGGGTTCCACCTCCTCTGAATTCTCTCTGGCTTGTAATGAGCCCTGTCAGTGCGTTGGTCCCCAGATCAGGCACAGTATTCCAGATGTGAGCCTCCTGGTGCAGATGTCAGTGGGAATATACCCTGCCTTGTTCTGGCTATTAGACATGCATGTCCATGAGTCTAGGCTTGAACTTTCCCTTTTGTTGCTTTGCCACGCTGTGGACATAAGGTGAATTCCTGGTCTACTGAAGCCCTTAGGGTCTTTTTTCACATCAACTGTTGTCAAATCATGTCTGGTCTCCCTAGTCCTGAACTAGTGCAGATAAGGTTTAGAATTTAGTACTTTATATGTATCCCTGTTGCATTTCATATCAGTGGTTGAAACACATCTTTCCAGCCTATTAAGAAAAAAATTTGATTCTGTCATCTATTCTTGGCCCTGGCCTTTTCAACATTTTTATTAATAACTGGTATGAAGACATACTTTACATTTTACTTGCCATCCTTCATCGGTTGTGTCTTGCACAAAATGGATAAGCACGCTTTCTCTGTGTACTTGAAGCACAACTCACATTCCCTAGAATGCTACTTGGGGAGAAGAAAAATAGACTCTGAAACTGTTTCCCTTCATACAAAGATTATAAGATGTCCTGGCAAAGTAATTGGCTTGGGCCCAGATTAAAGGGGAAAATATTAATTGCAAAGTTCCTGCTCAGTGTTTCTGTAGCTAAGAGATGACCCATATAGAGTAGATGGGTCTTGGCTATAGTTCTATCTTTTATATTCCTACAGATTTCAGTGAAAGTACAAACATCCACAAACCAATGAGGTTCATGAAGTTGTTAAGTGATCTCCCTGCTGCAGGCAGGGGAAGCTGTGAAGACTATGCTACTTGTGCTCAACATGTATTCTGACTATTGGGACAAATATGTGTTTGTCTGTGGGATTGGGTGCCTATTTTGATTGAGTAATTACTCAGTGTATGGCTAGTAAGGTGATTAGACCTATTGCTCTACACACGCACAAGGAGGTCTTGATGGGACCAGACCTGGGATAGGAGGGTAGCAAAAGTCTCCTAAGTGATTATTCTATATTGAATATTGTATTGAGAAATTCACTGCTGGGGCATGCTATGTCCCAGATTATCTGGAGGAGAGATTGAAAGAGAAACAGATTCCTGCCTGCAAGTGGGAAAAGTGGGAATGGGATTTCCTACAGGGATCTGAAGAGCCAAACTGTCAGTATGCAAAGAGCAAAAAGGTATATACTGTTTTATAATTTTATACTACTCGTCACTATCTGAAAGGATCTTATTTGTTTACATTTAATTGCCTCACTCCTACCATTCTAATTAAAATCCCTATTTGGACAGGGACTTCATTCTTTTTTTCTTTCTGATGTGTCCCAGCACCTAAGGCTCTCAGTTGCCATGAACGGCAGCAAGCAAGTGTTGAAAAGATGGTTTGAGACAGGGCAGGACTGGAAAGTGGCAGAGCAAGGACCTAGAGTGGGGACCTGAGAGAAAACCCCTATTGAAATTTGATACTTATTCCTCCTTTTCCCTTTGGTACACATCTGGATAGCCTTGCGTGGCGGTCATGTAAGAAATAAAGGGATGGTAAAAGTAAATGCAATCAGTTCCACATTTACCTCTCTGCCGAAAGTCACAGGAAGAGCGCATGAATATCGGAGACCGTGGCCAAGAAGGTTTCAAGAAAGGGACTAGAAGTGAAGCAAATGTTCCTGATTGCGTTAGGAATATGATACCAAGCACCCATTTCCTAAATACGCCAGAAGAGGTTGACTCTTGAAAGGCAGAGAGCTGTTACTTTGCTTGATTATGTATTTTCATAATCAATAATATAAATACCAAACGGGACTAGATTATTACCTTTAACAACGCCATGAATCTAACCCTGTTTGTACTTACGTATTTAATGAAAGGTATCCATCTAACTCCATTGCCACGCTGAACAATTTCTCTCTACTGACAATGAGCATCTCAATATAAACATTTCTGCATGGCTTAATGGAAAAAAGATACACTGTATCTACCATTTATGTTTTTCCCTTTGTCTGTTTGTCTAGTAATTCTATCTGCAAATATGAAGAAGTAAGTTTGTTATGTCTTGTTTTTAATGAGCCAGGGACCATCTCTTTCTTTTGTAATTGTTCATATGTAATTTGTTAAGTGTTTGTTCCAGAGATTTTTACTCCTGGGGATCTTTGAATCAAAAAGTTTTCAGATCTGTAGAAATGAATAACTAATCCACAGAAGGTAAAAAATGTTTGGTCTAATAATACTAAGTAAAACAAAAACAAAAAACCTTCAGACAATGTACACTATTGTCAAACTTGACTCCCATAGTGTTTTATTTCAATAGACATAAGAAAAGCAACTTCTAAGCTATGGAACTGGCTCTAAAGCAAATGGCACAATGAGTTCTAGTCTAGTAAGGAAATCATTCTCATGAAAAATTTAGCCCTGATGAGGATACTTTATGTTTTGGCCCCTGGGTGACTATTTTGGCCATCATAGTTGCAAGCCATGGCATAATGGGCAAACTTTTTCTGCAGATTTCATGAGGTCGCACAGCATCAGTTGATTTGAGAAGGTTCCCCCCATCTGGCCCTTGGCAGACATTATATCATCCCATTTTCAGAGGCTTCTCAGTGAAGTTATCATTCTCATTACATTTTGCATTTTTACAGCACCTGTAATCATAGCTCCCAGGCACTATACATTGTTAATTTATTACAGTCATTTCAATTTTGCTAGTTAACTCTCAGGTCTCCTTATGTGTGAAGCTCTAAAATCAGAAGGAAGAACTGAAACTCTTAAACACCCAAATTAAGGTACATTCTTAGGAACCAGGAGGCCTGGGTTCTAATGCCAGTTTTTCCATTAATTTTCTCTGAGACTCAGGAGAGTCCCTTCTTATTTCTGGGCCTTGATCTTCTCATGGATAATATGAGGGACTTGGAGTAATTGGTCTCTGAGATCTCTCAACTCTAAGGTCTTCTGGTTCTGTCTATCGTAGCTCTCAGGAATATGTGTCTGGCATAGATCTAGACTCATCTGTTCCTAAGGTCACTCTTATTCTACATTCTTTAAGCACATCATCCATCCTTGTGCTTGCCAGCTGACAGCTCCCTGTGGAGGGCTCCATGTCAAATCTAATTCCACAAGGTCCTCAGAACCAGAAATAAATAGCAATGCCTAGGGCTAATTTAGATGTCCTAAAGCTAAGCAAAGTGAAGTGATCCCTTCGTGAGATTTATTTTAGAACAAAAATGGTTTACAGAATGAAGTGAAGGAACTGCCATTAAGTTACAAGAGCACATTAGTTAGTAATTAATGGCAGCGCTTTAAATGTAAATTTAAGAGATTATTCTCAGCCAGGAATCCATTACCAAATTAAAACAGCACTGATCAAGGTCTCTTTGGCTGAGGAGGAATTTGGGATAATGGGGTTCGGGTAGATAGGGGGATTTTAAAGATGTTCCTAAATGTTTCCTGCCCTTGAGGTGCTTATAATTTAGCAGATAAATTGAAATCAAACAAAAGTGAAGAGAGAAGTTAAAAAAAGAAAAAACTATTAACCTAGAGCACATAATAAATATTTGGGAAAATGTTGATTAAGTTCTTTATCCAAGTAAAGACCTGAGAATGGGCATTCAGAGAAAGGTAGTATTTGGTTTGGAAAGTGTCTGAAAAGAAATAAACACAGAACATATGTTGGAAAGTCTCTGGGAAGAAAGTCTCTTGGTGGGTTAAACTCACCAAGGAGTTGGGTATGTATTAAGGTTTAGAGACATGATCACCACACAGCAAGACTTAACCTGTCAGAAATTTCCAGAACTTTACCTGGCCCATCACAAAGTTAGTTTTCAATGTCATATCACCATGAGGGAGTTTTCTATAGAGATGGGATATTTGCCGGAATCCACTGCTCCCTTGCTGGGCCTGTCAGTGGCCTATGCCTGACACTCTGCTCTTGTTATCCATCAGAGGATCCCTTAAAGCAAAGGGAAAAAAGTAGATTCTTGTATCAGCCACAAGAAGATAACAAGCAAATTTCTTGTGTAGGCCACAAGGGAGAGTACTTGCAGGGAGTGGATATGCAAAATCAGAATAGTTACTATACAGGGAGTGCGCAGAAGTGGAAGTGTCAAGTTGCAAAAGGGAGCCACTGAGGCTTTCAGAACCTGATAGTAGTTATGTTGAGGAAACTCAACACCTGTTAGAAAGCAACCAATTATGGATTAGAAGGCTTCCCTTTTCAATTCCAGGTGTACTTTAAAACAGTGGGAAATCAATGAAGAACTGTAAGAAAATAAATAGACTTTTAAATGAGTACCCGAATTGACTTGTGCAAATTCCTTGGTTGGGTTGGATTTTGTAGTTAGAGTAGCCATATGATAGATACAAATTTTAGCTCAGATTAAAGTTATAGAGAAAAATAGTGAAATAAATGCTAGAACAGTACATCAATTAATAGGGAAGATGGTTAAGTTCCTAATTTTCCTATCTTCTCAGTGTTCCTAATTCCTAACCAGTCTACCCAAAGTATAAAGCATCTACCCTGTGTCTACCACTCTTCTTTCTAGATGGTTTGGACATAATTTTCTGGACAGAAACACTATGCTGAGAAGCCCTTGCAGGAGTCAGTCACTCTTATGCCTGTACGGAATCACAGCTTACAAAAGCACTGGAAAAGGAAAAATATTGATATCATGCAAAATATATATATATATACAGAAAAATAGCCCTATCCAAATACAAGGCACAGACCGATAGGAATGGTAAGGTCTCTGCAGACCCAAATCTTCTGTAATTTATCATCACCAAGAAACACTAAATGTAAAAAGTGGCACTGGTAAAAAAAAAAAAATTAGCAATAAGTGTTTTCCTAATTTAAGTCTCAAATTTTCTATATGATCTAAATATTGCTATAATAAATTTCTGTGCACTCAAATATTTCATGAGGGTATCTCATAATACTTTTAAACAGAACAATTTTCCTCTCCAATTATTAATACATAAGGCAAAAGATCTCTATCATTAATATATAAGACAGGAGAGGCATGACCATCAGTTTGTTGTTGTTTTAACTCAAAGTATGATTAGAATTACTTCATAAATTATTCACATATTCTGCTCGAATAATAAAACAGCATCTCTTCCTACATAAATCACAATACTTATTTGGAGTACATGGAGAAGTTCCTTTAAAATGTTGTTTTGATAGCACGTAGGACAAGGCACCTCAAGCTATGATCAGTGTTTGATTCATCTAATTTTGAAGTATACAGTGTAAGCATCACACTTGTATTTGCATCTGCTTTTCTGCCTCTTACATGTAGAACACAACCTCTAAGTGATGCCAGACCTGAGCTAGAGCTGTGAAGCCGAAGGGAAGAGCTTCTTTATCCCGCTTCGTCCTCCTCTTTCTGGTTCTCCCCTCACCACTATGAAAGCTCCCCTGCCTTCAGCACCTCCTGCCTCTCTGGACCTGTATCTTAACATATGCCTCCGCAAACAGAGGCAGGCTCTCTCCGACTCTCAGTTATAAAATGGACTTTTGACATCCGACCAACCATAAAAATTTTATCAGTTCTAGCATTGGTTTATTTACTAGTGTCCTTGTTTTTTGACATACAGTAATGAAATTAACTCATCCAGGCTAAGGTAATTTTTTTTCTGTCACATTATATTTAATATTTAACTATGTTTATAGTACCCTACGAATCATAAGGTAAGTAGATGATACAAAGGTGTATGAAACACGTCCCCTGGCTTCAGGTAAGTTTACAATCGAAATATAAGGAAAGGAACAAATGCATGTAAGCAATGGTTCGAGTGAATGGTTGGAACGGAGGAGCAGCAGAGAGAAATCAATTCTGAGCATGATCTGAACGTGGAAGTGGGTGTCGCGGTGTGATTCATGTTAGAGAGTCTTCCTCAGGTCTCAGAGGCAAGAGAGGGATGCTTCAGACTAATCACCAGAGTTAGGAGCTTCTAGAAGGCCTCCACAGCTCACACAGAGCAAATTGACTGATAAATGTTTAAAGAAAGAAGTTAATGAAGTTTTGTTTTGTTTTAAGGAAAAGACGCTAAGTAGGAGGACCCCTGGGAAGAGAAAGGTGGAAGATCTCCCTAACTCTGACGCCCCCAAAAAAGAGCCAGCATTGGCACCCCTCTGAAACCTCTCAGTTTGTGCAGTCTTCACGTGGGATACAGCGTTGTTTGCATAGTAGGTAATGCTACCCCAAACCTCTTTGAACTTCTTGCAGGACCACATTTCACCTGATTATTTCATAATATCCTGAAAAGAGGTAGAGGGCGGCAAACATCAATCTCTCCTTTGCTGGCCCCAGTTTTCCACCCTGCCTGGCCAATCAAAGGCAGCATTCCAGTCTTCCAGTCACCTATTTTTTTTTTTTTTTTTTTTTTTTTTGCCTCTCGCCTCCCCCAACCACAGATGGAGAAAGCCAGTGTCTCCAACTGTCTAGAAAGAAACTAATGCCCCCAACTAAAACCACCCTTTATATTTGATAATTCAGGATTGGTATGAAGTTTTTCTCTGCATAGCCCTGTGTGTTATGCCTGTGGAGAGAGAGCATCTTGTTTTTATGTTGTCTATAATAAATTATAAGTGAAACAGCAGGAGCTTTTTCAATACTATTTGTAAATGCAGCCAGAGGCTATTAAGTGATTGGTGTATCAAATAAATATAATTAGTAAATAGCAAAATAACATGTTTGTAAACTGCCTTTGGAAATGTGATTAGACCAAAGACAAGGTTTCCGCCAAAGCTTTTATGTCTTTCCAAGAGATACCAGAAAAATGCTTTAACAATTTTATAAAAATTTTGAAAAATTTATACATAAATCTACTAAGAAGGAAGACTGTAGTATATTTCTTAATACAAACTCTTTTTGAATTCTGCATGTTGAAAATTTAGGCATGGGTGTCTGCTTAAGCATGCATCATAATTTTGTCAGGGGGTTCAAATGTGCTTGATTATTGACTATAAGTTTTTAAATTGGCATTTGATGAGGTGAAGAGGAAGGAGTTATAAATATACCTCCACGTGCTAAGTGCCCTCATGATATAGAGATATTCTCAATTACTAACATCTACAATTATTCCAGAAGTCAGTCCGTTTGGAGCAAGGTGAAATCATCTGGCCCTTCTCCCTTCATGGTGTTTTGAAGGATCGTTAGCTCCATAACAAGGGTGTGCTGCTCAAGGTCAGGCAATGGGAACAGAAGAGTCACCCAAACCCAAACTTGTTTCTTCCTCTGAGAGATGAACCATGTTCACCTCTTACTCATCTTCCTTCACCTCACACTTGATTTCTACAAAAACCCGCTTCACTAGTTTCTCACATCCCAGCCTCTTACCACCCAATTACTCTCAAGAAACTCACTATCTTATGCGACTCCCTGGTAAAAAACCTAACACGGATCTCCATGCATGCCACATATCAAGCCACAAATTCAAACTGTACCTCACTTTCAAGACTTTCCAATGTTTAACTCCAGCCATACTTATATAATCTAATTTTCTACTAACTCCCAATCAGTCTTCTACTCAAATTAGACCAGTCTCCTTAATATCCCATTCCTGGGCCCATGTGCCCCTCACATTCCCAAGTACACCTGCATTTCCCATTTCATTTAGGACCCTCTGCTATGATGAATTGCCCCCTAAGGCCTAGATCTGTTCACACTAAGTCAGGTTTCTCCATGCATATCTGAGCAGACCTTACTTTGAAATCATGTGCATTTATATTCTGCTCTGCATTTCCCTGATATGTTGTTCCTACATGTGTGGCTTTTCCTTTTCTTTCCAAGCAATTATATAAAATTTGCTCTTTAGGCACAAGGTATTTATTATCTCTTGTCTCTTCCACAAGTCCAGGAAGGACTTGATTCTTTACTAATGTGGTAGGTCCTGTGCTAAACAATTTTAATAAATTATTACATTTAAACCTCATAACAACGACAAGGGGTAGGTATGTTTAAATGGGCCATTTAAAACATGAGAAAACTGAGGAATAATATAGTCCATTTGATTAGCTAGTCAGTTAATTGAAACTGAATTTCAGAGAGGTAGGAATTAACAATTATCCCCGAGATATTTAATAATATGGGCAGTGTATACGACTGGATTACATTCAGAAATATATGGCTCTTTATCCTACAATCAGAATATTCATCTGAGTTTCACAAAATTCACTTATTCACTCATTCATTCTATATATATTCACTGAGCACTGACTATGTGCCATATGCTATTCAAGGTTTGGGGGATTTAAAAAACACCAATAGGGGCCGGCTGTAGCCCAATTGGTAGGGCACCAGTTTACCACATGGGAGGCCCCGGGTTCAGTTCCCGGGGCCTCCTCGAGCAGGCAGACCGCCTTGAGAAGGGAAGCCACCGTGGGCAGGGCAAGCCGCCGTGGGCAGGGCAAACCCCTGAGGGCAGGGCAAGCCCCCACAAGCAGGGCAAGCCACCGTGAGCAAGCAGGCTGCCATGCAGTGAGCTGACTCGGCAGGTCACCGCAGCGAGGGGAGACAAGCAGACACAGAAGAATGCAAAAGATGAACACAGCAAGAACAAGCAGAAAGGGGGG
>PVKH010018756.1:0-15040 GCA_004027955.1 Chaetophractus vellerosus | reverse complement strand
CAGATTCTCCTATAGAAATTTGAAAGGATCAGTGCCATTAGGCAGAGGCATGTGAGTATGGAGGCACATTGTCCTTAGCCTCTTCCTTCTGAGATTTTGTGTTGATCTGTGGATCAGAAACAGGCTTCATGAACATCTCAAGCCTCTGCTTGATGTATCCTACTCACTAGAATTTTTCTACATAATATTTGACTAGTTAGTACATCCTGAGGGTTAAACAAACAGAGCAAAATGTCTTGCTGCCATGTTTTCTTTTTTCCACCCAGTTTATGTTTTTCTCCCCTGGTTCAATCACTGCTACTACTTTTTTATCTGAACTATTCTGGAGTTTCTTTGTATAAATGTAGACACATATGAGTACAAATAGTCATTTTCCTTTTCATAAAAGGTGGCATGCTACCTAACACTCTGTACTTTATTCTTCCATTTAATGATATACCTTGGAGGTTTTTTTCAGTATATAAAGAACTTTGCTGGTTTTTATTATTATATTATTATTCTTCCTGTTAATACTAGTTCTACTACTTTTAATAAGGGCATAATATCATAACATTTGTATGAACACTATTTAGCCAGAACCTACTGATGAAAATATGAGTTATTTCCAGTCTTATGGTGTTGCAAGCAACACTGCAGAGAAAAGAGCATTTTTCTAGGAAAACACTTTATGTAAGATTGCTGAATAAAAGAATAGGAGCATATGTGATTTTGAAAAATATTGATAGTATTTTTAAATGGATGAATAACCAAAATTTGAAAACTAATGCCTCCATAAGAGGTCATCATATAAAGAAGACCACAGAGAGAGAAGTTGCTGGAAGAGCAAGAAACCAGAAGCCAAGAGAACCCAGAGGAAAAAGAAGACATTGCCATGTGTTTTGCCATACAAAGAAATAGTTAAGACCAAGGATCACTGACAGTTAGCCCCATAATGCCAGTCTTCTGGGGAATGCAATGCCTTGCAGATGCCTCATTTTTGGATTTTTCCTATCTTCAAACCATGAGCAAATAAATTCCCAATATTTAAACCAACCCATTGTATGGTATTTATTTTAGCAGCTGGGGAGATAAAACAGTTGCTGGTAATGGAAAACAGGGTGCTGCTATGACAAATATCTAAAAGCGCTCTGACTTTGGAATTGGGTAATGGATTGAGGATGAGAGAAATGTAGATGTTTGATAGAAAAAGCCTAGATTGTCTTAAAGAGACTGCTGGTAGAAATAAGGCCATGAAGGTACTACTGATGAGGCCTTAGAAGGAAATGATGAATGTGTTATTGGAAACTGGAGGAGAGGTGATCCTTGTTATAAAGTGGCAGAGAACCTGACAAAATTGTGTTCTGATGTTGGAGGGAAAGCAGAATTTGAATGTGATGAACTTGGATATTTAGCTGAGGAGATTTACAATCTAAGTATGGAAAGTACAGCCTGGTTTATCCTTGAGGCTTAGTAAAATGCAAGAGGATCGGGATAAACAGGGAATTGAACTCATAAGCACAAAGGAACAAAATAAAGATTGATGTTTTTGAAAATTCTCATCCTATCCAAGAAGCATGCTCTTAGACTAGGACTGGAAGTGGCTCTATCAGGGAACTTCCTGTGCTTTTGGGAAGCAAGTTCTGAGGACACAGTTCCACATGAGGTTTAACTGAGCAACACTTTGCTAAAAAGAGTGTAGCTAAACATGGATTCAGTCAGACATTTAAATGGAAGTGAGGATTGGAAATACAGTTATCCAGAAAGAATCTGTAGAAAGTCCTATTGCTTAATGGTATGGACTCACTTGAACTGCACGCAAAGCCAACAAGGTTTTTGCAAAATTTGTATGAGCAGAACCACTTCTTCTGGTTCCAACTCGCTGACTGTGTCTGAATTTTCTCTGCTTGTGATGACTCCAGCCATATGGATTAAGGCCCACTCTGATTCAATTTGGCTTCATCTAAATAGGATCTTTGGGGGCTGGCTTGATAGCCCAGTGGATAGGGCGCTGGCATACCACATGGGAGGCCCTGGGTTCATTTCCCGGGGACCTCTCCTAGCGGGCAGACCGCCTTGAGAATGGCAAGCCGCCATGGGCGGGCCGGAGCCGCCGTGGGCAGGGCAAGAAGCCGCCACGGGCAGGGCAGGTCACCCGCGGATGGAGCGCAGCCAGCCACCTGCGAACTGAAGCAAGCGCCGGCTATGAACGGACGCAGAGACCGCCCACAAGTGGGGAAAGCCGCGCCTGCGCAGTGACCACTCTCGGCGCCTCGCCGCAGCGGGGGGAGGGGAGATATGTAATAAAATAAATAAAAATCTTTAAAAAAAAAAAAATAAAATAAATAGGATCTTTGATGATCCCATCTAAAAATGAGTCCATACCCACAGGACTGGGGTTAGGATTTGAATATGTCTTTTGGGGGACATGATTCAATCTACCAAAGCTCCCTTTGAGATTTAACTGCACATGTGAAGAGTAAGAACTTCTGAGATCTAGCAGAAAACAGCTACTGGGGAAAGTCAGGCAGTAGAGATGTTGGGAAATGCTAGTGTTCAGAGTAGATCAATCTCACTGACAACTCCAGTCTATCAGTTTAGAATCCAAAAATGTCAGACCTTAAGGGGAGTTCTACTTAGCCCCAACAATATAACAAAGCATAAGACCAAGCTTTGACAGGATCAAGCTGATCTGGCAGTAACTTAACTAACTGCAAGAAAAGAAACACAATATTTTTTAAAGGAAAACAGCAAACAGAATCTCAACAATGTAGCATCCACAATTTCAAACAAAAATAAAAATATGAAAAATAAGAAAAAGTAAGAAAGTGTGACAAAATGCCATGAGAAATAACAGTCAAGAGAAATATACCCAAATATGATATAGATGTTATAATTAGCAGATAAGAAATTTAAAACAGATTTCATTAATAAGTTTGTGGGTTTAAAGGAAAACGGGCTATTAAAAAGTTATTCAGGGGCTGGCTGTAGCCCATTTGGTAGGACTCCGGTTTACCACATGGGAGACCCCGGATTCGGTTCCCAGGGCCTCCTCGAGCAAGCAGACCGCCTTGAGAAGGCAAGCCGCTGTGGGCAGGGCAAGCCCCCGCCAGCAGGCAGGCCGCCGTGCGGTGAGCTGACTCAGCAGGTCACCGCAGCAGGGGGAGACAAGCAGACACAGAAGAACGCAAAAAAGATGAACACAGCAAGAGCAGGAAGAAAGGGGGGGATATTTAATAAATAAAAAATAATTCTTTAAAAAAACTATTCATTAAACATATCTAATGAACAAGTAAACTATTAAAATAACTAAAGATTATAATATTTGAAATACTAAATTCACTTTAGTTGGTTTTGAGTATAGCATTCCATAAATATCAATTAGTTCAAGGTGTTTGACAATGTTAGCCATAATATCCAGGTATTTTTAAATTTCTCCTTGTTCCAGTTATTCTATAAATCACTGAGGGGTAGTTTAACATATCACTTTATGATTATAAATGTTTACTTACTTTTTAAATATGTCAGTTATTGCCTTATGTAATTGAATCTCTGCTATTAAGCACATACACATTTGACTTTCTACCTGATGAAGCCATGCTTTTATAATTAAATAAATTAATCTCTGCAGGTACTCTTTAATTTGAAGCCTATTTTGTTTTTAATATATATTGTTCAGATTTATTTTGTTTAGAATTTGCATGCTATAACTTTCCATCCATTGGTCTTTAGCATAACTGTATCTTTATATTTAATGTATATCACTTGTAGACAGTACAGAATTGGCTCTTAACTTCTATCATTCTGCTAATGTCTGCTATTAAACTAAAGATTTTATGCCATTACTATTTAATGAAATTTTTTTATCTATTTGAATGTACGATTATTATTTCTATTTGCTATGTATTTCTCTTTATATCTCTATTTTTTTCTTATTTGTTTCAACTTTCTTACCTTTTGCATTATTTGAATAATTGTTAAAATTTAATTGTAAAATATGTTTGTTTTTATCCATGTCCATTTGGACTATTTTAAAAAATAATTTCTCTAGAGCATACAACATTTTAAAAACTTCTTCACAGATTTCTTAGAGTTAATATTATATCCTTTCAACTAAAATGTATAAGCCTTGCAACTATATAGGTCATTTCCCATCCCTTCTTCTGTAGTTTCAAATATGATAAACACCCAAGTGAAGGTTATATTTAGTTTAAACATGTTATAAGTGTTACTGTAATTAGGAGGACACGATATATCCTGTTATATCTACCCATATATTTACCATATCTAATGTTCTCCATTTATTTTCTGAAGAACTGAGTTACCCTATGATATCTGACTCTTCTTCCTAAGTAACTTTTTTTAACTTATGTATTGTACATCTGTTGGTTACAGTTTGCTATAGGTTTATTTATCTGAAAATATTTTGTATTTAATCTTTGTCCTTGAAGATATATTTGCCAAATATACACATCTGAGATGTAGTATTGCCCAATCCACACATACATTAGAGTGGGTGCTCTGCTGTCACCTGGTATCCATAGTTTCTAATGAGAGGGCAACAGGTATTCAAATCACCGTATGTGTAATGTGTCATTACTATCTCCCTGTGATAAAGATTTCATTTTGTATTTGTTTTTCAGCAGTTTACCACTGCGATGTTTGGGTTTCAGTGAGATTTTTTTGAATGTATAAATTTATGTCTTTCTCCAACTGTGAAAATTTCACCCATGATGTCTTTGAATATATTTTCTGTTGCTTTCAGTCCTCTCCCTCTGGTATTCAAATCATATATATGTTATGCAATATTTTCTTACATGATTATGAGACTGGCATTTTTCCATAGTTTACTTCCCTCTCTGTTCTTCAGATTGGATAATTTCTATTGATTGGTATTCCAGATTTTTTTAAATAAAATGTTATTGAGGTATATCATTCATACATGAACATACATAAACAAAAAATGTATAGCAAATTTGTGAATTTATAAAACAAGCATGCATATCATCATACAAGGCTCCCATATATCTCCCCACCCCAACACCCTGCTACTATTCCAAATTTTTACTTTCCTTTATTTTTTCACTTTCCTTTTTAATGTCCTTTTGAAAAGTAACCCCATCCAGGATGTTTGCTTTAATATTATATATTTTATTTGTCAATTTTAAAGTTGTATTGTTATTTTATATAGTTTCTATTTGTCTGTTGAGATTTCCTAACTTTTCATCCATTACAAGAAAATTTCTTTCATTTCACCTAACATATTTATAATAGCCTTTATTCAGATACTTATTGACTAATACCAATATCTCTGTCATCTCAAAGTCACTGTAAGCTTATTGTATTTTCTCTTGAGAATGGTCACTGTTTTCTCTTTCTTCATATATGGAGTGGTTTTGTACTAAATTTTTGAATAATGGTTGTGCTCATGTGTATAAAAGATTGTAAGTTGTTTGAACTAAAGTCAAACTGTTTTCTGGGCAACTTAAATCTCAGATCAGTTATTTTATCTTTAACTGGACTGTCTGTAGTATACTACATATTTGCACATTTCAGGATCAGAAATTTAGGCACCTTATAAATATAGTTTTGTTCTTTCTCTCTTTTCTCCACCTCTAAGACATTTCCTCCACTTCCCAGTGGCTATGAGCTAAGGTTGTCCCAAACACATACACATATGTGTGTGCATGTGTATCTCTGTGTATTTGTATGTATATATTGTCCAGAATTTACAAATGTTATCTTCAAGAGGATCAGTCCAATAGGAGCTTCCTCAATCTTACCAGATGGGGAAGTCCCTCCATTTCTTTCATCTTTATTTACATATTGCCAAAGCTAAAATTATAAACTATAGGCAAATTGGCAAACTGTAAATTGTACCTCCCTCGTTCAACTGGCTGTGAGAGGGGTAAGAGCCCTAGATCCTATAATTGAATGGCATCTATAATTGAAATGACTCTGGTAATGCATACCCCATTCCCACAGGAAGGGTATTTCATCTATGGCAAATGAAAAATACTAAAATGAATATGAATACTCAGTTGCTAAATTTAAATGTCAATTATGAATATAGAGGTCAGAGTATCCAAAGGCATTTGCAGTTAGTGCTCACCCCAGCATTCACGAGTAAGGAAGCTCACTTATAAATTGCAGCCTGTAGTAACGAAAGAGGAAGGTGTGTGTGTTCTGGACAGGATGTCAGAAGCATTCTGTGTACTTCCACCCTCTCTCTTCCTGGCCACCTTAATTAAATATGCCCATTTACACATGATTAGAATGTTATTTAGGTCACATATTCACAATAGTTTTAGTAAATTGAATTACCATTAGAGATTTTTAAAATGTATTCATGACTAGATATTTTCCAGGACTTCCCAAAAGGAATAAGTTAGGCAAGCATCCCAGGAATCCAGTCAGTCACTCTGTGACCTTTATGGAAAACCTTGTAATTGCCTTTCCCTCCAATCCTCCAGCATGTTCATGGGTTAATACTGCTGGTGAAAGTCACCTCAACAGCCGCACTCTCACAAAGTTACCCTTCAGGACGGAAGAAATATCATGGTCTTTGTCATAATGCTGCCTAGCTAACAATATGACCTATAAAATCAAATTTAAAAGCATAACAAACTTAACAGTTTGGGGTACTTTGTTGGTACTTTTAATATGCCAAGAGTAGATGAGTCTTGTTTCTTCAAGGTACTGAGGAGGGACCCAGTCTTAGTTTTGTTGTCAAACACACACACACACACACACACACACTCTCACATACACGACAAGAAACCTCTTTAAAGTAGGGCCAATGCTTTCCTTGTATCATTTCAGAAGAAATACTTACAGATTTCTGAGCAAGCACTTGTACAGTTCGTTGGTTTCCTTTCCATACTCTAAATTTTATCACTGAACTGATTTTAACAAAAGTCTTAATTTTGTTACTTCCCTTCCCTAACCAAACATGGTTAATGTCTGCCTCCAAAACCTTCAGCCACGGCTCTTTATGATTTGGCCCTATGCTACCTCTCCAGGTTAATCTTTCCCTCCTATCCTATTATTCATAATAATAAAACTTAGAAAAGATATAAATGTCCATTAGTAGGGCTACATAAATCATTAACAATCATATACAAAAGGATACCACACAGAGTTTTTGAGGAATTGTTCCATATGGAGTTATCTCTAAAATATATTGTTAACTGAAAAAACATACAGTCACTACGCATTTCTCTAAAAGTGGGGTAAAGGATATCTGCTGAAGAATACAGAAGAAACTAACAACACTGATTTCCTCTAGGGAAGAAAACTGGATAGCTGGAATTTGAGGTAAGGAGTGAGAGGTAGAATTTTCACTTCATATCTTTTTCACCTATTGAATCTTGAACAATGTAAATGCATTATCTATTCAGATATAACTAAATACAATTCAATGTAATTTTAAAATTGAGTTTAATATGGATCACTGATTCCTTATATTACCATTTTTGAACAATGCTTCTCTCAGTAGAACCTAGAAGGAAGACTCAAATGTCTGAAATGCAAGGGCAGAAGATACCTGTGAAATTCTTAGTCAGCTTAGCCAGGAGGGAAACCAGGGGAAAGAAAGACAATATGACTGCCTGTGGCCACATCACCGTGGGGATTTCTTTCCTATAGTTGGAAGGCATCAGGAAGTCGCTCCATGGTCACTTCTCCTTTTAATGATGATAACTCATTTCAATAAGAAATAATGAAGTTAAAGGCAATGTTAAAAAATAATTTATATATTTAAAAGAGAATGAATCACTTTCTTCTCCTCAAAGATGCTTTAATTATTTTAGAATAGCCAGCGAGAAAGCTACTGAGAAAGTATATATAGAGAGAGTAAGAGTCAGTGTCAATGCCTTTTCATAAATAGATTTCTAAGAATTTTTTTCTTAATTAGTGTCTTGATCTTTGTTAATACAAGTTAACAGAAATGGAGGTGTGTGAAGAAAAAAAAAGTGAAAGGAAATGGTGTTCTGTCAAGCCGAAATATTGAAACAAGTAACATACTTGACTGTTTTAATTGTGCCATCAGATTGACAAATTTCAGATTGGTCACAAAACTTAAAATATGGTCTCCTGATTTCACTTCAGCTAGGAGATTCTCTTAAACACTTTAATTTTCATTTGCAGGAAAGTTAATTTCTCACATGTATTGAATGCTAGAAGTGGCAAAGGATTATAAGATCATATTACTTATTTCAGTGATTAAGAATATGATTCAAATTTTCTGTACTTTCCTGAGATTGAAGACAGTCATTTAAGAGTAATAATTCCATCTCCACCTAAAAATTCTAAAGAGAAGTGTCATGCTGCTATTTTGCCTCATAAACAATCACAGCCACTTCACCATATTGATGTATTTGAGTTTAAATACTTGCTCCAGAAATTGCCAATTATTGTGCAAGGAAGACGTCAAGCCACCTGAATATTCAGGTCAACTAACAAAAGTCATAAAGCTTAAAATAAAAATGGGGAAATTTTGAGAACTCGCCACAAACTGGTCTTTGGTCTTCACATAGATTACTTTATAAATCATCCCATTCATGAAATTATTATTTTATACCTAATGAAATCTTTATTTTGGCTAGTCTTAACACCCTGAAAGTCCTTCACCTCTTCAAATGGTCTTCACTAAACACCCTGAAAAAAGCTTCTGAGGACAAGCCCCAGTCAATTTCTAGGAATAACAGAGTCTTCATTCCCTCTCCACTTTGGAAAAGACAAAAATTATCAGTATTCCCCATAGAAGATCTGGTCTACAAATGCCTGCTTGCCCTCTGGAAGAGTCCACACTTCAGATCAGCAATACGGAACAACTCTGATGATAGCAACTCTAGGATCTGGGAGGAGAAGAGAAAGTGATGACAATGCTTTATTTTCTGAATGCTCATGGGATGACAGGCAGGTCTCAGTGGCTGCTGTCTGCTGTTACTCACCCTTTTGAACAGCTGGCTCACACATTCACGGCACTACACTGATGCCTAAGAGTCAGAGTCAGGTAAGGAAGCCTATGTCTAGTGACCTCACTGTGCGTAACAATAGTGCCTATTCCCCTTGACAGTGCTTGCTCATTTTCTTAGTTACATATTTTCAATCTAGAGCTTGACCCATTTTTTTAAAAGATTTATTTATTTATTTCTCCCCCCCCACATACACACGTTGTCTGCTCTCAGCATCCATTCCCTGTGTGCTCTTCTGTGTCTGTTTGCCTTATCTTTTAGGCCTCATTGGGAACCAATCCCAGGACCTTCCAGAGTGGGAGAGAGATGCTCAATCCCTTGCGCCACCTCAGCTCCCTGGTCTGCTGCATCTCTTATTGTCTCTCTTCTGTGTCTCTTTTTGTTGCATCACCTTACTGTGCCAGTTCTCCATGTAGGCCAGCACTCCTGCACTGGCCAGCACTATATGTGGGCCAGCACTCCACATGGGCCTTCACCAGGAGGCCCCAGGAATCAAACCCTGGACGTCCCATATGGTAGACGGGAGCCCAATCGCTTGAGCCACATCTGCTTCCCCCATTGTTTTTTCATAAATCTTTGGGGCTTCTTCCTCTTTTATTTCATTCATAGTCTTTGATGGCCTGAGTGGCTTATTTCTTGAAATTCTCACATTCTCATGGGATACATTCCATCCTCTTTTAAAACAAGTATGAAAATCAGTGAGTAAAAGAGATTTAATAGAGATGACACACTGAGCCCATGGTCTATTACCCATCTCCCAAAACCTCATGGTACTTCCAGGAAAGAAAGCAGTAACAATGCTCTAGAAACTAATAACATATTTATAGATCAGAAATAAAGAATGTCTGAAAAATAACAACAGAAAAAAATCAGACAAGCAACTGGGGAAACAGAAAAAGAAGACTGCTCTGTAAGTGATCAAATGACCAAGAATCACCATCTGATGGTTAATTTCATGTGTCTGCTTAACTAGGTTATGATCATCAGTTGTTCGGTGAAGTAAACACTGGCTTTATTACTGTAAGGGTACTTCATAGATGGATTTGCATGACTTTATTGCATCCAAGGCTGATGACATCTATAAGCAACAAAGCAGACTGCCCACAGCAGTGAGAGGTGTCTCCTCAACCCTCAGCTGGAGGTCTTAACTCTATTTCAGCCACTCAGCTTCACCTGGGGAATTCAACCTAACTTTCACTGAAGTTTCCAACTTTTGGCCTATCTTAAGGAATTTGGACTTGCTAATTCCCACAATCACATGAGCCAATTCCTATAATAAACCTCTTAATAGTTATATATATGTCTGAGTATATGTGTGTGTGTTCTCTCTGGAGAACCCTAACACATAACAATTGCTAAGTACATTGAGAATTATGAACAAAAATTAGAACTTCATGAGAAGGAAACAAAATAATTCATATAGAAACAGACTAAAGAGAACAAATGGCCAAAGATGTTAGAATAAAGAAAAATCAATACTCTCAGAAGAAGATATTGATTGCATCCAATTAAATAAAACAAAATATCATACAACTTCTATTTCTGAATGTTATGAGAAAGAATTGAAAAATGAGGGAATTAGATGATCAAACCCCTGAAAATTGAATCTATAAGCCAAAGTCCAAGGTAAGAATGACAGTATTCAAAATTCACATTGATATTGATGGTAGACTACAAATTGGTCAAATTTTTAAAACCTCTAAATTAGCATTTGGAAACTGAGGCATAAAAGGGTTAATTACTGGTCCAATTTCACCCAGCTAGGAAGTGAGTGGGCAAGTATATAATAAGGCAGAGCAGCCCAACTCTGGAGGCTGCTCACTTAACCACTGCACATAATGAATGCCCATCTCTACTTGCTGGGGTGCTATTTGCTGGGGCTAGAAAAGAGCCAGCCCATATCCCCAAATGCAGCACTGTCCCTATTCTTATGTATTTTTTCAAATCTGGACACATCTTGGTTCTTGAATATTAACCTTGTGATTCACGAGTTAGAGGAAACGTATTTTCCCTTGAATACCGAAGCATTGTGGAGACAGGTGACAAGTAGTGTTGTTTCAGGTATTGGAGTATAGTCAGGAACTCAGGTCGGAACCAAAGACTCTATCTCCATCAAATGCGATTATTACTGTTTTCTATTCTTGAAAGACCTTGGGAGGAGGTGTGAGCAGTAGTAGAGAACACCAACCATTGTAAAATCAACAATTACAACAGAATATTTATCAAACTCTGTTTATTACACCTATTTTGAAACACACACAGCAACATTTGACTATTGAATTCAGCATTTATGATATTATGCTGAGCTATAATCACATTTCGTCCAATGTACTATTCCCAGAAATAGGGACTTTAATTTTACTATGGGCTACTATTTTGTTACATTTCAAACAAATCATGGTTCGATAAATTATTTAGTAAGAGCTGGCTAACCACCCCGGCACCCCTGCCCACAGAGCAGCTTTGATTTAAGTAAATGTATTTTTGATAAATGAGTTCTGCCTGCATGATTTATCAACTCAATGTGGAACTACCCTGCAATTGCATGATACCAGGACTGGTTTGCATTTGGACCTTGTATTGCAGACTGAGGGAATAAAGGTAAAAGATATAAATTATTTCCAACCGGAGGGTAGAAAAGAACTAGGTTGGTGTAATTTGACAGTGTGTGAGTCAAATAACAGAAAATAAAGTAAAGCGATAAAGACACATAAGATTTACTTGAATCTGCATTTATGTAAATTATCTGTATTTGCTGAATCAAAGGAAAAATAGCATTAGAGTTAACTGAGCTTATTAAACTCTCAACCAAACTGTAGCTTCTCTCATCATAAACTTAGTTCAAAGGGGCCACAGTTTGCTTGGACTCAGTCAGCTTAGCATTAAGCAGAGGTAAATATAGAACTTTGGTATGACTGAACAGGCAGAAAATGGTATAGCTGAGAAGTATACTGAGCATACCTCCAAATCAGCTCCCAGGAAGCCTTAAATTTATGTTTGTAAATATAAAGTATATTGCTTTAAATTAGTCCATCAGCTCGTGGGTCTCTATGGCACATGAAATGTTAGGTTTAAGTATATCAATTCAGATTGTGACATAATTGTTAGCCTGGTCAAGGGACAGGCACAAGCCTCTTAATGCAGCATACCAAAATCAATTTGGAAACCCAAATACATAATGCAAACTGCAGGATACATACCCATTTATTCATCCCATTAGATATGCATTGAAAATATTCTTTGTACCTGATGCTATGCCAATCCCTTGGGTTACAGTGGTAACTAATATAGGACTGCTTCAGGTGCAGCTTGAATTTTAGTTTAATGGGGGAAACTATTATTAAAGCCAAAAATGATAATAATAATCATGAATTAAAAGATATAGTATTTCCAAAAAATAGACAATTGGAAATTATATATCTCCTGATAGAAGTACACAAGAACATCAAGAATATATTTCTTGCCAAAAAAAAGTTAACATGAATATGAACAAGCCTTGACATCTAATTACCATTTTACAGAAAATAAAAGGGAAGAGGGGAACATGTTGAACAATACCATGGTAATGCATTCAGCAAAATTCAGACTGTAGGAGACGTCATAGGGCAAATGATCTAGACAAAATACAGTAAGGGGAATCAAAACATTAACATAGTCTCTCTCTCTCTCTGGTTTGTGACTTTTTAAAAAGCCTTATTTGTGAGTTCCTTTATAAGCATCTGCATGTGTAAGAATCTGTGTGTTAAATGAATCTTCTTGGAGGAGCATGTCAGCAATATGAAGACATACCTGTGCCCGTGGAGAAAGATGGCTGCAGTTAAGATTCTGCATTTAAAGATATATAATGGCAAGGCTAGCAAGTCTGGGAAAGACGTATTGTGTCCCTTCAGAGGTGAAGGCAAACTGCAGCTGAGAGGCTGTTGAAATAGGCACTGAACAGAACATATTAGCCAAATTTATAATAACCTTGAGTCTAAGGCTCTTTGTTGAAATAAAACAGGCCTACAAGGATAGAAACCTGTGGATAGAAACCTTTGCCTGCTTTAGCCCAGCCTTTTCCCATCATTCAGGCTTCTCCCCAACCTTTTTTTTTCTTCCTGTTTTCGGTTTCTAGCCATGTAAATTTGAAGATTTCAGTTTCTGTCACCATCTGATCACTCATACTGTGGATCTTCTGGAAAAGTGGGTGCCTACTAGTCTATCTCATAGGCAGTTGTCTTCTTCCTCAAGGGAATGTCAATCTCCCCAGGATTGGGGAGCACATCCAGTAAGGCAATTTTGTCTATGACCTGGTTGGGGCCATTAAGCCCAGTGATCACAAGTTAAGCCTTTTGGTATAATGGTAAGCAGCAGTGCTAAGCAAAGCACTGGCTAGGGATTTTTATATTAGGAGAGCAATTGATTACCAAATCCTCCTTTGCCTCCTTCCCCCACTGTAATAGTGTGCCAAAGGGGTGCCAAAGCAAGGATCAGAAATCTGTTGGCTTTTATAAAGAGTATTTATTTGGGGTTAAAGCTTACAGACCCAAGGCCATGGAAAGTCTAATTCAAGGTACCGTAAGACCCCAAATAGTGGGGATCTGAGGACTTTGGAGACACCCAGGACCTACGGTGATGGCAGATAGCTCCAGAGTTTGGTGACTTGCCAATGGCCCTACTTTGAAGTTTGTGCTCCCAAGTGTGACAGAGTTGAACTCAGGTGTGACTTCTTTACACATGTCTCTTCTGTCCCTTTTATTTGAACCTATACTTGGTGCTGGAGTTGGCAGGTGTACATCCAAGAGACTTTAATCTCTGAGCTGTCCATGTGCCAGCTGGGCTCTGAAATTCAATAGAGTTGCAATACCTACTCTCCAGTTCATTGGACTCACCCAGGACAACTAAGAAGGAGATGATAATGGACAATGACGATCCCAAGGAATCGAGAAAGTCTATAACTGCAAGCAAGAGAGTCCCATTCATCTGCCCCATGGGATCCAAGCCTCCTCTCAATTAGAGGTGGAGTGGGCAGCACCATCCCAGAGTCCTCAGGATTGAGGAGTGAACTTACTGGTATTCTATTATGGACTTGTTATTCTAGCAATGGAAGAAACTATATCATTCATGTGGAAGCAGTGGCCACTAGAGGTTCTGAGGGCAGGGAGAGGGAAATACAGGTGAAATGTGGGGGCATTTTGGGGACTTTGGAATTTTCCTGAATGGCATTACAATGACAGATACAGGCCATTGCAGGTCTTGCCATAACCTGCAGAATTGTGTGGGAGAGAGTGTAAACTACAATGTGAACTACAATCCATTCTTAGTGGCAATACTCTAAAATGTTTTCATCAATTGTAACTGTAACGAATGTGCCACAGTAATGAAGGATATTGTTAGTGTGGGAAAATGTGGAAGATGTGGGAAGTGGGGCATATGGAAATCCCCTACGTTTTTGTGTAACATTTATGTAATCTAAATACCTTTTAAAAAATAAAAAATAAAAACTCAATTAAAAAATTAAAAAATTAAAGGTACTGTAAGAGGTACTTTCTCACCAAAGTCAGCTGCCACATGTGGAAACATAATGGTGGGTGATCTCTGCCAGGTTTCGGCTTTCCCCTCTGGGCTTCCTCTTCCTCTGAGACTTCATGGGAAATAGCAGCAAGAGAAGCAGCAACACAAGGGATGGATAAGAGCCATTTTGAACAAGAGCCATTTTTAATGCTTCTTTTGCTGAGCGCCAAGTCTCTGCCTTTCTGCAAGTCCTTACGAGGCTGACCCTAGGTCCATAGGTAAGATCATCCCGAACTACGCCCAGGAGATCACTCTTATGTATCAATTTCTAATCACTAGGCTAGATGCAGTACACAGCAATCTTATTTTTTATTTTATTTTATTTTTGTATTGTATTTGTTTACACTGCAATCCTTATCTTCAAGAGCTCAAGTGCTGACTGGTTCAGAATCTGGGTCATCATTGCCCCCAACTCCTATTGGCAAGTCATCCTCCCTTCACCCCCTGCGTGGGCTTGTCAATGGTCTCCCTACCTCCGACCATTTGGAGGGAGTCCCAGAGACTACCTGCTAGACACAGTCTGAACAGACAGC
>PVKH010018755.1:0-15038 GCA_004027955.1 Chaetophractus vellerosus | reverse complement strand
GCAAAACATGGAGCGGAGCCGCCCGTGAAAACGGAATGGAGCCACCCACGAAATAAGTGAGCTGCCTCCGCGGAGGGCTGACTCGGCGTGTCACCGCAAAGACAGGGTGAGACAAGAAGCAGACATAGAAAAACACAGAAGAATGGACCCACAGCAAGAGCAAGCAGAAGGGGGGGGGGGAGAATATGTAACCAAAAAAGAAAAAAGGATGTCAGATTAAAAAATTAATTCAGGGAGCAGATGTAGCTCAAGTGGTTGAGTATCTGCTTCCTATGTACAAAGTCCTGGTGTTCGATCCCCAGTACCTCCTAAAAAAAAAAAAAACACTTCATTCTAAACTAGGGTAGGGGCCAGCTGTAGCCCAGTGGATAGGGCACCAGTTTACCACATGGGAGGCCCTGGGTTCAGTTCCTGGGGCTTCTTCAGGCAGACTGCCTTGAGAACGCAAGCCGCCGTGGGAAGGGCAAGGCCGCCACACTGTGAGCTGACTTGGCAGGTCGCCGCAAACGTGGAGAGACAAGCAGACACAGAAGAACGCAAAAATGAACACAGCAAGAACAAGCAGAAGGGGGGATATGTAACAAAAAAATAAATAAATAAATAAACTAGGGTACAAATGTTAACATCCTTATGAGTAAACCTGGCTCTATTTGGTGGGGTATAAATATATTTTGAGTAGATTGTTGTTCTGAAAGTAAATATACATGGAGACTATTACGTCTAAATACCGAGTTTCTAGAGAGATGATGTTCCTTGTGCAGGGACAAGGCAATTAGAGGCAAAGCTAGGATGGAAGTTCCAGTCTTTTGATTCTAAAGCCCATTGTACTATACTGTTATTCACAGCCAAAAAGCCTGTTTGATAAAAGAGTAGATTTTAGAACTGTTTAAATTTTCATTCTCTAAGGCTTTAATTGCCAAATAGTTGAAAAACAAACAGCTCTAAGTATTTCTAAAGGGAATGGACAGAAAATTCTCATTCTTTACCATGGATTGCACATTCATGCAAGTGTGTTTTATATTTAAATCCATATTCCCTACTAAGAATAATGAGCGAACACCCTCTGCATGTGATTCAAACTGTGGGTCCAATTTCCTTGCCATATCCAGCTTCTTGTCAAGAGAAGGCAATGTTGCTATCTTTTCCCCCAACTGTGTACGCACATGCCCAGGTGGATGCCCTAAATGATGAAAGGTGTGCTTGAGCAGGCAGAAAAATAAAAAAGGATGAAAAGTCAATAATGTGCACATGGAATGTAAATACTGTCTGAGGAATAAACAGGTTGCGATGTCTGATGGTTCTGCTGATACTTGTAAATGCTGTGATGACTGATTTCAGAAGGTCAAGAGTAGATCAAAGAAACTACACTTAGAGGAGGAGAGGAGAATTAAGTCTAATCAGGAGGGTAAAAGGGAGCTCTGATTTTCAAATAAACATTGAATACCCCAGTATCTCTGTTTTCTTCTCTGTGTGGTTGAACAGGACACCTTGTCCCTCCACCCATTTTCTAGTTAGTTAGCTTAAACATATGATGCAATAACAATCGAGGGCATTTGGCAGTTCCTCTGCAGGTACACTTTGTACCTAATAATGCCTGAAGAGTTAGGCTGCAAGGAGGCCAGCTCTGTAGAGGGAATGGTCTGATCTTTTTACAGACAATCCAAATAGATCCGAATCACGGATGATCCATGCCAGAGGATGGGAACCAAGAGGTGGCACCCTGGGGAAGGATGAAAGGTGATTTATTCCATAGCGACAAGAAACGTAGCCTTGTGGGTGGCCTCAAGGTGGAAAGACCCAGGCCTGCCAAGGAGGTGCGGAGATGAATTGACTAGGGGACAGGAGGGCTCAGCTGGGATGGGAGATGAGGCGGTAATTCTCGGTGACGGACTCTTTCATACATCCTTCTGCATGCCGGGGGCCTTGGGTGGACAATTACAAGGGTGCTGAACAATGAACTACCCGACCTGCTCCTTCCATCTGAAGTGGCAGCACTGGACTTAGGGCTTACAGAGACATTCATGGTGTAGGGATGAGACCATTGAACGTATGTGTCAGAAAAACCCGCATTCTAATTTCCTCTCTGCCACTGATTCATTGTGGGGTTTTTGCCATTTGTGAACTCTTATGTGCCAATGTCCTGTTATCCTCCCTTCCCATTTGAATCTCAGAAACATGTCTCCTTTCTCAAGCTAACAACTTTTATTTTAGGATAAAACCTTCATCTCCATATCACCCCATGCATCCTGCAAACAATGGGAGATTCTAAGGCAATATGGCCTACTCCCTTCCCCCAAAGGAGTCTGAAGGGCAATTTCAGAGATGCCCAAAGGGTGTTGTCTGAGACCTTGTTGAGACTGAATTGCACCAGAACTACTTCTCCCCAGTCCTATTCCTTTCCCTTCCACCCACTGGTTTTAACACAAAGGCACTCCCCATGGCCCAGTACTCCTGCCCTTTAATCTACATGCTGTCTTTTAATCTCTGCTCCCTGGCTCCCTGGGAAGCCCAGCCTCAAACTCCCTGTTTCACTTATAACCCTTAAGGGCATTTCAGTTCCAATCAAAACAAAGAATTTTCTAAGTACCGTTTATTCTACAACTCTCTCTCCAGCAATTTCCACAAAGAAATACTGAGCATTCTACAACATATGAAGCATGCACTAAGCAAAGTAAGCCTCTCAAACAAAATGTAACCACTCCCCAGAACTTGCTTCTCCACTTCTATGACAATCTACTGAAACTGAAACTCCTTCTATCACTTTACACCCCCAGATATACATTAGCATATATAATACATATCGTTTCCCAATTTTTTTCATTATGAAAAGTTTAGGACAATGAACATCTGTACATTCTTCATCTAGATTCCCCGGTCGTTAATACTCTACCACAATTGTTTATTTTTTCCTCTCCCATTTTTGTTAAACCATTTTAAAGTTACATGCCTCATGTTACTTCTTTCCTTTTTATTTCTGCATGCATCTCCTGAGGAAATGGACATTTGACTACATAACCACAATATCAATATTATACCTAAGAAATGTATTAACTCTGTATCATCTAGCTTAGGACTCAAAGTCAAGTTTCCTCAGTTGTTCCAAAAATACCTTATAAGGTTTTTTACCAATCAGAAGTATAGTGAAGATTCATGCACTGCATTTGGGTTTTATCTGTTTAGTCTTATAACTTAGAACAGCCTCTCTGCCTTTGCTTTTTAAACAGCTTTGTTGAAGTATAATTGAGAAACAATAAACTGCACATATTTAAAGAGTACCGTTTGATAGCTTTTCACATAGTGTATACGCCATGAAACCGTCACTACAATCAAGATATTAACATATGTATCATCTCCAAAAGTTTCTGCATTCCTTTTTGTAATCTGCCTTTCCTAGTCCCCCAGCCCCAAGCAACTCCTGATCTGCTTTTTGTTACTGTAAATGTTTGCATTTTCTACAGTTCTGTATAAATGGAATCATCACTATATATATATATATTATTCTGAGGTTCATTCATGCTGTGTGTATCAGTTGTTCATTGCTTTTTATTGCTGAGTAGTGTTCCACTGTCTGGATATACCACAATTTGTTTATCCATTCACTTCTCAACAGGCACGGGTTGTTTCCAGTCCAGTTTGGGCTATTACTAATTAAGCTGCTGTGAAGATTCACGTACGAATCCTTGTATGGACGTATTTTTCCTTTTCTCTTGGGTAAATGCCTAGGAGATGAATAGCTGGATAATATGATAGGCATGTGTTTAATGTTTTTAGTACAGTCCAAGTGTTTTCCAAAGTAGTGGTACCATTTTACATTCCCATTTGCAGTGTGAGAGTTCCAGTCGTTTCGTATCTTCATCGCCTCTTGGTATCACTGGTTTTTGTTTTTTGTTTTTTTTAATTTTAGTGATTCTAATAGGTGTATGATAATTTGCATTTTCCTAATGGCTATTGATGTTGAGCAACTTGAGGTGCTCCTTGCCATTTTTATATCTTCCTGGGTGAAGTATGCTTTCAAGTAATTTTTACTGGGTGGTTTTTCTATTGCCGAGAGTTGAATTGGGTACAGGAACTTTATCAGATACATAACTTTGCAAAGATTGTTGTCCCAGTCTGTGACTTTTACTTCTATTAAAACTGTTGTTTGGAGAGCAGACAGTTTACATATTGATTAAATCAAATATATCAATTTGCTTTTTATAGATTGTACTTTTGGCGTGTCATCTAAGAATTCTTTGCCTAATCTGTGGTCATAGAGATTATCGCCTATGTATTCGTCTAGAAGCTTTTTAGTTTTAGGTTTTATATTTAGATTTATAATCCATTTTGAATTTTTCTATATGGTACTAGATATGGATCTAAGTACAATTTTTTTTTGCATGTGAATATTCAAATAGTGTTCCAGCATCATTTAATGAAAAGACTGCTTTCTCCACTGCAGTGCCTTTGTGTCTTGGTCAAAAATCAGTTGTCTATATTATGTATGAATTTATTTTTCCACTCCCTATTCAGTTCCATCAATCTATTTGTCTTTATTTATACCAACATCATGCTGTTTTGAATATTATCATTTTATAATAATTCTTTAAATCAGATTGTGTTAGCCCTTCAACTCTATTCTTTTTTATGAGTTGTTTCGTCCAAGGTCTTTGCATTTCCATATGTATTTTAGAATCAGGTTGTCAATTTCTAAAGGACCCCTGCTGGGATTTAGATTGGAGTTGAATTAAGTTTATAGATCAATTTGGGGAGAATTGACAGTTTAACCATAGTGAGTCTTCTATCAACATTATATCTCTCTCCACTTATTTAGTTCTACTTTAATTCCTCTCAGCAATATTTTATAGCTTTCAGTATACAGGACTGTCATATTTTGTTGTTTTTCAAGACATTGACTTTTTAGAACATTCTAGGCCCCTTCCACTGTCTTACAGAATGCCCCACATTCTGAATTTGTCTGCTCTCTCATAATTGCATTTGTGTCAAATGTTTCTGACAAGAATATTTCATGGATGGTGGTGTAGGCTCTTGAGTTGGGACTGTGGGGAAGAACGTGCTAAATTGGATAACTCAGTTCCAGTAGGGGCCTCCAGATCTTGACACTATAAAGGTATAGTTGACCTGTATAACTGGAAAATTCTGAAGGCTGACAAATTGAAACAAAATATATTTTGAAAAGTTAAACCATCAGATTATATTTACTACTCGCACTCTGACCTGTGGTTGTTTTTATTTATACGTACTCGTGGTGGAATAAAACTCCATTATCTCTCTGTTAGAACATAATGCTAATACTTCCCTTACCATCCCTCCCCTTGAATTATATACCAATACAAATAACGTACATGGGAAATGTTTGCAAGGCTCTAGTACCAAAAGCCTGATGGTTGTAGTACTAGAGGCAGGGATTAGTCCGTGGGAAACCGAGGATGAGCCCCCTCAAGACATCCAGCTACTGGAAAACTCAGTCCTCACCGGTTATGAAAACCCCTCTCAGGGTGTTGACAATATGAGTTTGTTTCCTATCTCTGAAGCTTGGAGCTGTTCATGAGATATTGTCGCTCTGAGGCTGGTCGCATTTTCATCAGCTTTATAGGTTTATAAGCTGTGAACCAGTCTGTTTTCTAGGTCTTCAGTCGGCATTAAAGAAAAGCAGGTGTCTCACTTACATAATGGTGCATCCTACGGGTGAACAGATGTGGCTTCTAAATGGTGGTCACTTTCCTTACAGACCAGATGTGTTTTATACCTTGTGAGGGCAATTCACATCTACTGAGATTGTGCTGTGTGTCAGTATTGCTGCTATGGGGGTTTACATAGGTGATTGCTTTAAAACAGTCACAAACTAGCCATTATTAGACTCACAAAAGAAGCCTTGGAATGGCCGTGGGGCTCCTTGCTTTAATCCAATGGGCTCCTTTGTCTCCCTCTCAGCATCTCATCTTCCATAACTATATATTATATTCCTGTGAAATAGTATGTCCTTCAACTTGCACGCTGAATGGCTTCATCATTCCCTTGCATCTAGAAACTGAGTAAACAGGTGGACTGAAAATTATAGGGAAACGGAAATAATCATTTTCACTCATGAGAAGAATTGCCAGGATTCATTGAGTTTCCGCTAATGTATACCTCATTTAGTCTAAATCAGAGCAGGACTTGAAGGGTGATGACTAGTCAGAAATTAAAGATATTCAGTAACTCAGATGAAGAATAGGAATTGCTTTCATTATTGTAAAAAAAAAAAAGTTCTGTTTGCAGAAGTTTTAAAACCTTTCCTAAAACTTAATTTTAAAAAACGTTCTTGACATCAGTTACCCCCAAAATTATATTTCTGTCAAAGGTTAGTGTTAACCTTTCAAAAATTTTCATGCCTTCTTTTCTTTTCACAAGTTTTAAAAAAGCGAAAGAAAAGAGCTGAACAGTATGTAAATAGAAAGGGAACGAGAGATTATTGGTTGAGTGCAAATATTCAAATTGAATCATAGGTCACTCACTTAAAGAGTACCTACCTGATTTCATCTTATTGGGTTTGGGCCATTCTGTAGGCTACCATATACGTAATGTTACAGATTTCCCTAGTAAATACTGTTACTCTTTACAGAATTCTTTCTTACCCTTAAACTATATATGCAGCACCTATTAGCTTGCTTTACATCCGCTGTGTCTAAAAATTTTGGGTCAATTTCAAAGGTTTTCATATGTCCCTGCTGCTGAGGATGCTTGCTGTGATAGCTTTTATTGAATGTCACAGATAGAATGTGCTTTCAAGATAAATTGAAGCCAGAGGAAATTACTGCCAAACTTCTGTTTAGGCAAAAGATCATCCTGACCAAATAAGGGCAATGGAAACAGTTTTCATTTTCCCAAAACCAAACAGTTCAAGTATTACACATTTCACGGATTTTCCTTCTGCCATTTATTAGACCAACCTCTATTCAAAGATATAGAGTAGGTATCTCCTAGGAGCCTCAATGCTGTGTTCTCTAAATTCATTAGGGATTTCTTTAACCAGGTTTATAAAATTCACTTTGACACCCAGCAAGGCCTGAAGCGTCAAAGAGTCATTTAGGTTTCAGGGTCTCTTTATATGGATGTATGCCAACATCGCCTTCCTTCCTTCCTGCAGCACCAAGGAATGCTGTTTTAATGCACATGAGCTTGATATCACAAATACCGTTCTTCCTTTGTAACTATCTTGGCTCAGTAACTATTCTATGGGTAAAATTCCTAGTGATCTGGCAGGAGTGCAGACATATACCTAGAAGCATGGTTTCCCTGTGCCTCACTTAGAAAGATCAATGGAGAAGTGAGTGCTTCCTGGAGCTTCCAGCCTGGTCCTTGACTCAGACCTGTGCTCTTGCTCTCAGCAGTCAGGAGTGTTCTTCAAGAACCTGCAAAATGTCAAGTCTTCCTGATCTTCCCAAGCAGAGTGAGATGTCTCCTCTACTGTAATTGCTATAACTAGGAGTTTATATATCCGTCTCCCCTCCCTTCCCAGCATCTTTGAATATGTTATTTATTCTGCAAGCCCATACCTGTACATTAATGACAAGCAAAATGGTAAATGTTCACTGAGGAATTTTCATGGCTCTGCCCTTCCTCAATGGAATTCAAGATCAAAAGAAACCTTTTCTCATCTTCCAGAAGCTCGATCTAGCTGCTTTACTATTTTTATTGTTTTATGGAATGTGTATACAGCAAAACATGGACACCAAAAATAAGCTCTGCCTGCATGTATTTATCTAGGTTTAAATCTGATAAGAGATTTAACATTGCCATTGGTTTCTATCCCACAGGGTTCTGATGCCACAAAGGGATGGCCCAGATACTCACTATTTCTTGAAAGCCTTATGTTTTTCCCACAATTTTGGATATTTTCTTTTCTTTATTGTTAATATTTTCTCATTTGAGGAACTCCAGTGACATTAGAAAGGAGGAGGCTCCAGAATAATGCTACCTCTACAGCAAGGGGATTGTGGACTATAAGACAACATGTTCCTGTAGCTATTTCTGTCAACGTGTGTAGGAAGCATGGAAAATAGGCTTTACTTTCCTCAGCACAAACTTGCCATACCTTTGCATTCATTTCCTGGTTAGCCACATCTTAGTTCTTATAAAAACACAGTAGGTATTCCTCTATCAATTTCAAAATTCGCTCAGAGTTAATATTTATTATGTTTTCAGCAGTCTAAGCGTTTAAGTGGCATTAGTGAATTCACTTACCAGTTCAACTGTAAGGGATTTATGCCCATTTTAGGTGATCTAATGCTTCAGGCTGGTAGGGATATCCTGATTTTTTAAGGCACAATCTGAAAGGCCCAATTATTTCATTTGTTTTTCTAGAATCTATTTTTGACTTAAAAAAAAAAGTTTTACTTTTCAAGTGACATTCCTGTGGTAGGCAGTAATTTACACTTTCAAGTGGAGACATCAAGTAGCTTGACTCAGATATAAATGACTGCTGATGTGCAGAAAGGTGGAATTTGACCTCTCTGCCAAGGATTCAGAAAATACTGCCTGCTTTTGCTCTTCTGCCACCCCACATTTGTATATGCCATTTCGTACGTTCTCACCTGAATACACAAGCGGGTTTTAATTTATTTGAGAGTGAATTTTTAAATGCACAGGATAAAAGCAAACTCTAAGGGAGGGTTACATACATACCTAGGCATCTGTGCAATGATACCAGTTGCTATCATATGCCCAAGCACAGTGCAAGGTGCTTTTAAATTTATCATCACATTTAATCGTCTGAAATAATAATATCCTTCTCATCTTATGGATTGGTAAGCCAAGATTTTCACTTTATATAAGATGGATAATGTCACATAGCAGGAAAGTAGTGGAATTCAACTATATCTTACACGGTTCTTTATAAAGAAACCATGAAAATGGAGGTATTTCTTTTTGGATTGAACCCGGGTCCCTCCATATGATAGCCGGATGCCCAGCCACTTGAGCCACATCTGCTTCCCTTGGACTTTTCCACATGTCCCAAATTTTCTGAGGAGGGCACAGTAAGCAGGGCCTTCCTCAGTGTGAGAAGTTGTTCCTACAGTTAGGAGTCACATTGTGCTTTGGGAAAGCAAATGTTCATTCATATTATGATCATGGTCCTCTGTAGCTAACAGCCATGATAGTTGGCAGAACTAAACTGAGGTATTAAAAAAAAAAAAAACTGAGGTGATAAGTGGGAGGTCTCAGCCCTGAATCCCACCCGGTGGGCATCGCCTTTTCTTCACTGATGCCCCCAGGGCTTAAAAGTATGTTCTTAAACTGTGAAGCCATTTGAAGGTTGGCCAGTGTGGCCACTCACGCAAACCCAAGAGCATCACTGGGTTTGTTGTTTTACTTTCCTTCCCCCCTCTCCTTTTTATCCCTTTCTCCTTCTCCTTTTTCCTCCATCATCATCATCTTTTTTCAGTCAACTTCACTGAAATATAATTACACCCAATACAATTCCCAAACTTTAAGTGCACGGTTGGGTGAGTTTTGACAATGTATACAGCTTTGTAACTACCACCACAATAATCATAGAGAATATTTCTTTCTATATTCCTCTGTGCCTCTGTGCAGTCAATTCTCTCTCCCCACCTGCTGGCAACCACTGATTTGCTTTGCAGCACTCTAGCTTTACCTTTTTAAAATAATTTCATATAAATGAAATCATGCAGTATGTAGCTTTTGGTGTCTGACTTCTTTTATTTAGCATAATGCTTTTTTATTTTTAAAGATTTATTTAACTGATTTATTTCTCCCCACCCCCCTCATTGTTTTACACTCACTATCTGCTCTCTGTATCCGTTGGTTGTGTGCTTGTCTTCTTTTTAGGAGGTACCAGGAACCAAACCTGGGACTTCTCATGTGGGAGGGAGGCACCCAATGGCTTGAGCTACCTCCACTCCCTGCTTGTTGTGTCTCTCATTGTGTTTCCTCATTGTGTCTCTTCATTGCTTCATCTCATTGCGTGATCCTGTCGCGTCAGCTCCCTGTCTTGCTTATCTTCTTTAGGAGGCACTGGGAGCCGAACTCGGGTCCTCCCATGTGGAAGGCAGGCACCCAACTGCTTGAGCCACATCTGTTTCACAGCATAATGCTTTTGAGAGTCATCCATGTTCTTGTGTGTATCAGCAGTTTGTTCCCTTTTATCCCTGAGTAGTAGTCGACTGCATGGGTCTACCACAATGTGTTTATCCATTACCAAGTGATGAACATATGGGTTGTTTCCAGTTTGGGATGATTATAAATAAAGCTGCTATGAACATCTGGACATATGTCTTCATTCCTCTTGAGTAAATAACTAAAAACACAACTGCTGGGTCATGTGAGTCAACTTTATAAGAAACGGCCAAATGTTTTCCAAAGAGGCTGTATCATTTTGCCTTCCCATTAGTGATGTATGAGTGTTACAGTTGCTTCAAAATCTTGCCAGCACTTGGGATTGTAAGTCTTTTTAATCTTGGCTATTCTAGTGTGTGCATAGAGGTACCTCATTGTGGTTTTAATTTGCATTTCTGGGGCTGATTTCATACCTCTGTGAATCTGCACAGATTTGCCCCACAGGCATCCCAGATCACAGAGCTACATGCTTTATCTCATTCTTGGGTTGAACGTGGCTATCTTGATGGCCAGTACAGTGTAGGGGCATGGATGTACCAGGCATTGCACGTTGTGTCATATGCCTCTTATTAGCACTTGCTCACACAGTAGCCTGAGAACAATTCCATCATATTTATTCAATTTAACATTGAACAGAAATTCTGATTCCTATGGATAGAGGATGCTGGGTGACGTTTTCCCATCTTAGACCTCAGTTTCTCTATCTGATGAAAGGGTTGGTCTACAGTAGAGGTTCTTAAATGTTGTATGCGTAGATATCACCTAGGGAGCTAAAATTAAAATGAAGATTCTCCTCCTCTTGGTTTTTTGGGTCTGGATTGGGACCTGAAGTTTTGCATTTTTAACCAATCATCCCCATAATTCCTAGACTGGTGATTTTGACCATATTTTGAAAGAAGGTTGGATAGATGCTCTAAGATTTCTAAGTGTGGTATTCTGTGAAGAACATGGAATAATCTTGATCTACTACTCAGGACTTTGTGCAATTCTATAAAGAAGCTACTTTGCAAATTGTAGGTGCTTAATACTTATGGGTTGGTAGAAATCACTAGGTAGTTACTTCCTGTACTTTAGGGCAGCCATCCCTAAGAAACTATCTCCAAAGTGTCCAAAAAAAAAACAGGTAGCCCGTTTCCTTTCAGTCAGCTCCCTGATGTCCATTAAGTATGGCCTAGTATCTTACACCTTCTCTATTTCACTCCATTGCCGTTTGACCATGACCAAGTTGCTTAATTTCTCTGAGCCTCAATTTTCTCTCTGTAAAATGGGTATGAGGATAACTTTTACAATTTTATAAGTTGTTATGAAACAAATCAAATAATTGAAATAATGCAGTTGAAAGTTTTAATATAGCACTTGACATTTAATATGCTCAATAAATGATACCTCTCCTGAATAATAATAACAGCTATTATCAAAACACACAGTGACAGCTTGGTTCCCCACTTCTCCTTATGTCCCCTCTGCAAGGATTACAGACAGATAAGAGATAAGCAACGTTTTATGTAAGAGGACAAGACTGAGCTTTAGGAAAAGGATGGTAGTTATACGGTGATGGCTTAGCTAGTGATGCTGAAGATCTGAGTCTGGGATTTACACTTTGGAAAAAATTGAACCCATATGGGAGTGATTCATTAGAGAAGCTAAAGAAATAAGCCTGGTCTTCCCAACTTTGTGGATTTTGCTTAAAATTTCCTGCTGGTCTGCCTCAAATTTGACTATAAATCTCATTTAGTCTTTACCAACAAGGCAAAGTCAATTTACTTTACTCTTTTTAATAAATTTTTAAGCATCAGTCTCCTATTTGTTGTTATACTCTGTTTTGAGATAATCTACCCTGGATATCCTTGTGGTCTGAGGATCACATCTAGGTATAAACGGAATGATTTTCCTCTGCCAAACTATTCTTTATGGGCCAATTCACAGAACTAGAGCTACAGTCAACTGAGGCAAATATTAAGAGGATTCTCATATAAGTTCATTGACTACCTATTATACTCTAAGAGGAGGTGGGAAGAGGCAGTAAATTTCCAGTATTATTAAATATAAATGTGGGCAGGGAGGTGGATGTGGCTCAAATGGTTGGGTGTCCGTCTGCCATATGGAGGGACCTGGGTTCAATCCCTGGGACCTCCTGGTAAAATATTTTTTTTAATTTATATATATATATATATCTAAAAAAAGTGGGAACCCTGGGAAATTACTTTCTAAGATGGAGCTGAGAATAAGTTAGGGATAGTATTTCATAGGAATAAAACTTCATGGCTGCTATGTTTGAGCATGACACTGTGACAAGCCAAAGCACTGTGGTCTATATAATGTTCTTTATACAATGGCTCATTTCATCTCCACAGTATGTGTCTTCATTGGTTTCCATTTCCTTGACTGAAACGCATTCACTCAGACAGGAGAGGCAAGATCACACAGCTGATGAGGTGGAGGAAGCAGTGTACAAACCCAGGGCTTTCCTAATTCCAAAGTCTATGCTCTTACCACCTTCACTTGACTGGGAAGAAGCCAAAACAACGAAGCATTCTTTACAAAGCAGTGTAGTACCGATAGCTAATCCAGGAAAGACAGTTTCTGGCTTCTTGCATTTGATGTTCTGATTCATTAAAGTAAAAAGTTTCTAGGGCCATACATTCATAAGCATGACAGCATAAGGTAGAAACAGGGACCGGAGTTGGTAATACTTTAATTGTAGAGACAATGCAGAAGCTAAAGATGCCATCCAACAGATGTGGAAGTGATAGATGAGCTAGTTACACTATGCTGTGTCACTATTGTGTTGAGTAGGCAAGTTTGTTGAAAGGACAAACTTAACTCCTGATACTATGGCATTTTCATAGGCTCAATTATCTTACAAGATATTTATGTGTCTCTACTTTCACAAAGGTCTTTTTCAAAGATTTCTTTAAAGAACTTACCATAAAACTACATGAGGTCAGAGAAAGAGACCAGAAAAGAGAAACTTAAGGGAGAGCATTGACTATTTGTGAGCATTAGAACATGATTCTGGGTTCCCTACCAGAGAATTTGAGGAGAAAAGTAATGTCACCTCAGGATGATTTAAGGAACAGGGTGGGGGAGAAGTGTTTGGAAGCAGCACACTGGCCAGAGGGCCCTGGTCCCAACATTTAGGTGAATCACTTGTCCTCTTTCTACATTTGTAAAACGGTTATAATTATGCCCAACCTGCCTCCTCCATAGAGTTGATGCTATGCTCAAAGCAGTTGGTGTTTATGAAAGCCCTGCTTTCAAACATATTTATTTACCCAGTGTTTATTTTTAAAATTTTGAATTTCAGTACCTTTTTTTTGGGGGGGGGGCATATACTGTTTACTTAATATTCAGCTCTCATCTTATTTTGCATCCTGCTGCTTCAGGAATTTTACTTTATAACTAAAAACCTTTGGCTTGACAAGAATAGCCAGAAAGGTAATATGGGTCACAGTAATCTGTTTGCGTCCCTTGGCCATGGAGAGACGAGAGGAAGGGGTTATGGGCAGGGCTGGTTCTGGGCACATGACTTTGAACCAGCCTAAGAGTGGGGATGACCTTCACCAGAGGAGTCCAGCTGGTCAGCACATCTGCCGCTTCATGTCGTTGACCATGGGATTTGTGGTATTTCAGCAGGATCCAATGCTGGACCACATTCCGAGAACAACATTCCTACCTGGCTCTGTAAGTCAGAATTATACCTTTTCTAAAGACCAGCAGAGGACCTTTTTTTGTTGATCATATTAATCATAAAAGCTACCATTTATTGAGTGTTTGTCCTAAGGCTTTTATAGTAGGTGGGGTAAGGTGCAGGAGACAGACACACACACAAAATAAGGATACTGTAGAATATGTTAAATTGGTAAGTGCTGTGGAAAATGAGAAAAGCAAGAGCAGGATAAGGAGATTCCTGAGTGCAAAGGGGTAGTTTGCAAAACTCAGTGAAGAAATTGCAGAAGAGGAAAAATGAGCAAAGACAGACTGAGAAATAACATTCCAGAGAGAGTCTATTGCTTGCCAAAGGCCCTGCTTCAGGAGCTCGCCTGATGTGAGATTCCTTTGTCCTGTTCTGAGGATAGAATGGGATGGTAAATGCTACGTGCTCAGTCTTGGTCCTTGATTCATGGAAAGGGCTCAATAAGAATTCAGTGAGTTAGTACGCATGGCTGGTCTCAAGGAACACTGTGACTTTTGATGTCTGGGCTATTTTTGTAAAATCATTGATATAGGTTTGATTATTTTTATGGATATCACCAACAACGGTTCATCAGTCAACCTTGTTCCTTGTGAAAAGGTCTCCCTACAAGAGAACCAAAGGATGCATGGGCAGCATGTCATCTGAGGGGTCCTGACTTAACCTTCTTGATGGCACATAGCAGCATTGTGAGGGGATGGTGTTTGTTCTTCCCATTTAACAACTGCGGAAACTGAGGCTGAGAGAGGTGACGAGATTGCTGACAGATTTGACACATTAGGAAGTGGCAGAACTGAGCTCCAACACATCTTCTTTCCCAGAGCCCTTTCATGCCTGAAGTCAACAGCCATTCTACTGAACAAATACTGTGGGCGAGGCTCTGTTCTAAATCCACCCAAAGCAGCCCAATCCTTGGCCCAAGCCATTGGATTCAGGGACATAAAGTAGGGCGACCACATGTCCCTTTTCTTTCCTGTTATCTCAGTTTAATTATTTTTGTTTTCCCCTTTCACTCTCAAAAATGTACCAGTTTGAGGAGCTGTAGCTCAAGTGGTTGAGCTCCTGCTTCCCATGTATGAGGTCCTGGGTTCAATCCCTGGTACCTCCTAAAAAAAAAAAAAAAAAAGTACCATTTTGGAGGATTTAATTTCACAGTCATCCTAGATTGAATTTTGAATTCCCCATGATATTCAGAGCAAACAAGCCAGCTGTTATACTGAGTTAG
>PVKH010018754.1:0-15039 GCA_004027955.1 Chaetophractus vellerosus | reverse complement strand
AATCTGCTTCTCCAAATCTCCTTCTCCAAATCTCTTCTCTCAATCTGCTTCTCTCAATCTGCTTTTCTCAATCTGCTTCTCTCCAATCTCTGCTTCCTCTGCTGCCTCTTGTCTAGCCTTTTATACTTGAGACCACGCCCACCGAGGGGTGGGGCTCAACGTCTCACTGACGAGGCAGTTAACGCCCTACTCATAACTTAATCATGTCCAGATGAACAGATTAGTTTACAAACATAATCTAATCTATATTTTTGGAATTCATAATTAAATCAAACTCAAACCATTACAGTAAGTGTGTACTAACATATCTGTTTGAGATAGTTGGGCATCCCAGAAATAAGGAAAGATTGCCCTTACTCTTAATCTTTTATCCCAGAGGCCTCCAGAGGGTGCTCACCAAAAAAAAAAAAAAAGACTTGGATAGAAAGCCTGATACAGCCACTTCAGTTGTACAAGTGTGAAGGAGGTGACTGGTAGCTGTTATGAGATGGACACAAGGCCTTACTTGCTGTTCTAGTCACGGTTCTCTCGGGAAACAGAATCAACACGAGATCTCTGTTAAAAATATAAGATTTTATAAGAGTCTCTCACATGACCTTGGGGATACACAAGTCCAGGTTCCGCCAGCAGGCTGCAAGCCAGGGGCTCCGATGAAAGACTGATGAAGGGTCCTCGATGAGTTCCTGGGAGAAGTTCGCTGTCAAACGACGAGCTGGGAAATTCTCTCCGAATGTTGAAATCAGTTCCCTTTTATAAGCAGTCAACTGAATAGATAACAGCGTCATCCATTTTTGATCCAATCTTGCTGATTGATGCAGATGCAATCAGCCATCCATACAGTAAACTCAATTAGCCCCAGGCTTGCTGGGCCCAACAGCTGGGCACAATTACCTGGCCGAGTTGACACATTAGCCTAACCATCACACTTGCTTCTCTGTTTCCTTCTCTCCTTTGAAGCAAAAGCCTAAGCTACTGTGGGAGGAGCAGAAAAATCATCTTGCTTGCAGGGTACAGGCAAAGACGCATTGCATTTGATGAAGGAGTAGAAACTAAACCCATCTGTAAAGGGGAGAAAGGCAGGAAAACATTGTGGGCCCAGCATCTTATACCTCTACCAAGCAGAAATCTACTACCGTTGGGGGAGAGACAGAAAACTCCTGCACAAAACCAACCCCAAATATTTAAAAAATTGTTGCCACAAGGAGGATACACATGAATAAGGAGAATGTTCTACCTCCAAATCCTAGCTTTTCAGGGCTTGCCTAAGACTGAGGTTGGAAAAGTATGACAGAGAAATTCCCCTGCAATAGCATTCTATAATGGAGAGAAGCAAAAACAAGGAGATAGGTACGCAGTGGTGGTGAAAATAGAGAGATGAGCAGAAATAATGAGGAAAAACCCTACAGCACCCTATCTCCCATCCCAAGCAGAAGGCAGGAGTAGCCCAATGCCAAAAGAATTTGAAGCCTATGGGGCACTGAAGGCAACAAAAGCAAAAATAATACCCAGACCCAGCTCAACTCCTGACTAGATTGACCTAACTCCCAGAAGAAATGGCATGCCCATTTCCAGGCCTAAATACTTTTTGCCTCAATCTCTACTGTTCCATACATGATGTCCAGCATTCAATTAAAAAAGCAATGTCAAGATACTAATAAGAAAAAAAAAAAAAAACCTACTGTAAGCAGATAAAATAAACACAGCCAGACTCAGAGATGACCCAGATGTTGGAACAATCAGAAAAAAAGTCTATAAAATAATTATGTATTTAAAATACATATGTTAAAGAAGCAAATGTAAGAGAACAAATGAGGAATTTTAGTAGAGAAACAGATCAAGAGCCTTCTAAATTTTTGAGAAAATTTTATTTCCAAAGAAACTATGAGTCCTGATTGTAACAGCATTTAACTATTCAAGACTTAAAACAACCTTCAGACCCACAAACTTACACCAGAAAGAAATGGGCTGTAAATGCTAAGCAGAGCCTGTCCAAAAGGATTTGTTGATGGATTGGATATGAGGTCTGAGTGAAAGAAAAAGAAGTCAAGGAGGCTCTATTCATTCCGACTAATTAGAATTAGGAAATTGCATTAACAGTGTTGTTGAAGTCTACTGGGCAAGCAGGTGTCAGGGAGAAATAAGGAGTTCCAATCTGAGATGTTTCTTAGACATTCAAGTGGAGTTCTCGAGTAAAAAGATGAATGCTTTCATCTAGAATTTGTTAGAGATATCTGAACTGGAGAAATGAATTTTGGAGTTAAAAACAAAACAAGATGATGGTTGGGGGAAAAATACATCAAATGTAAGATATGGGTTATAGTTAGTAGTAATATATTGATAATGCTATTTCATAGTTTGTAACAAATGTTTCACAAAAATGTAAGGCGTTGGTGATGGATTGATGTATGGGAGCCCTGTATGATGATATGCATGTTTGTTTTGTAAGTTCACAACTTTTACTACATACTTATTGTTTATGCATGTTGATGTATGAATGATATACTTCAATAAAATTTTAGTTTAAAAATTATTTTTAAAAAACAATGTATGGATGGCCCATCCTGACCAAGACAGCCAAGTGAGATGTTCCAGGGCTCCATCCCCCCACAAAAGCAAGAACTAGCTCCCTGTCTGTGTCCTTGTTCTTGGTTCTGGAGGGAGCACAGGAACATTTGTACACACACTAGGGTGTTGTATATCTGTGCTAATTTGTCTTGGAGTAGTCTGAAGTTCTGAACCAGAACATACATTGCAGGATCACTGCCCCAGAATTTTCCTTGTGCCTAGAGTCGGCTTACAGAGTGCCCCTCCAGGACACTATAGGAGAACAGTCAAACTGCAGCTGCTTAGGGTAAAGGAATGCCGTCTGTGGGACATACGACGAAGAACTTGGGATCATGAGGAGCTGTTTCCTGAGGGAATGAGGACATTAAAATCCATGCAAATGGAGAAATTGCTAGGGCCATGCATACATGCCTGGGACAAGCCATAGGTGCCTAAACAACCAAGGAAGACTCTATGCTTTTGCCTCTGGCATTCCCTAAACTTATGGTAAAGATCAATAAGCTGTGAAGGAGAGCACTCATACACACCAATCTTCAGAGACTGGTAGACATATTTTCATTTTTTTCTTGTTAGCTCCTGGAACTCAAGGAAATCTATGTCATAATACTAGTTGCATACAAGCTCAAGAAATGGATGCTGCAGAGTCTAAATTCCAGTGATAACCCAATAAAATATCAATATGTCCAGGTTGCAACAAAAACTTACAAAGCATATAAAGAAATGGGGCAAAGGAGATTAAAGCACTAGAAATCATCAGTGAGGAGGACCAGACCTGTGACATACCAGACAAAGGACATTAGATAGAAAAGGGTAGATAAATACAAATAGAGTATCAATAAAGACATAGGAATCATGAACAGGAGCCAAACAGAGCTGAAGACCACAGTAACAGAAGTAAAAAATTCCCTAGAGGGGTTCAACATAGATTGGAGCTGGCAAAAGAAAGAATCAGTGAACTTGAAGATAAGATAATTGAAATCACTCTGTCTGAGGAATGAAAGAAAAAAAGAATGAAAAAAAGTGAACAGAGCCTGAAGAATATGTGGGACACCATCAAGCAAAGCAATATAAGTATTGTGGGAGACCCAGAAAGAGAAGAAAGAGAGAATGACCCAGAGAAACTATGCAAAGAAATAATGGCTAAAAACTTTCCAAATGTAATCAAAGGCATGAATACATATATCCAAGAAATTCAATGAACTCCACATGGGATAAATGCAAAGAAACCCACTATGACATATTATAATTAAATTGTCAAATGCCAAGGATAAAGAGAGAATCCTGAAAACCACAAAAAAGAAGCAATGTGTCACATGCAAGGGACCCTCAATAAGATTTAAGTGCCAATTTTTCATCAAAAACCATGGAGGCAAGAGGCAGTAGGATGAATTTTTAAATGCTTAAAGGAAAATATTGCCAACCAAGAATTCTTTATCCAGAAAAATTGCCCTAGGGAGTTGGTGTAGCTCAGTGCTTTGAGCACCTGCTTTCCACATACAAGGTCCCAGGTGCAATCCCCGGTAACGCCTTAAAAAAAAAAAAAAAAAGACTGTCTTTCAAGAATGAGGGAGAGATTGAGGCATACCCAGATAAACAAAAACAAAAGCTGAGGTTGTGCATTACCACTACGCCAGCCCCATAAGAAATACTAATGTGAGTTCTTCAGGTGGGAAGGAAAAGACACTAGATAATACATTTTTTTAAAAAAAATAAAGATAATGACATGGGTAAATATAAATGCCAGAACTATTTTATTTTTGGTTTATAATTCTACTTTTCACTTCCTAAAAACCTAAAACACAAATGCATAAAAAGTAATGATAAGTCAATGGTTTAGGACTCATAATGTATAAATATGTAATTTGTAACAAGAACTACATAAAAATGGGGGGACAGAGGGCTTAAGGAACATAGTATGTGTAGGTAATCAAAGTTAAGTTGGTATCAAACCAAACAAGAGTGTGATAAATTTAGGATGTTAAGGATAATTGGTGTAGAGTTTCTATTTGGGGCAATGGGGAAGTTCTGGTAATGGGTGGTGGTAAGGGTAGCACAACTTTGTGAATGTGATTAATCCTTTTGAATGGTGTGCTTGGGAGTGGCTGAGATGGGAAAGTTTATGTTGCATATATGTTGTTTTTTTTTTACATATCGCCCCCCCTTTCTGCTTGCTCTTGCTGTGTGTCCATTCTTCTGTTTTATCTATGTCTGCTTCTTGTCTCCCCCCCCCCGTCTTTGTGGCGACACGCCGAGTCGGACCTCCGCGGCGGTGGCGGCTCCCACCGTTCGTGGGTGGCTCCATTCCGTTTTCATGGGCGGCTCCGCTCCATGTTTTGTGGGCAGCAGTCCTCCATGTTTTTTGTGGGCTGCCCAGCTTCCGCGCTTCGCAGGCGGCACCTCCGTTTTTTCACGGGTGACTTTGCCATGCCCGTGGGGGCTCTGCCCTGCCTGTGGCGGCTTATTGCCTTGCCCACGGCGGCTCTGCCCCGCCCACGGTGGCTTGCCTTTCTCAAGGCCGTCTGCCCGCTCGGAGAGGTCCCCGGGAACCGAACCCGGGGTCTCCCATGTGGTACACTGGCGCTCTTATTCACTGAGCTATTTAGCCGGGCCCTGCATATATGTTTTGACAATTTTTAAAAAAGAGTGCCTAAAGAGACAATGACAATTAAATGCAATACATGATCCTGGACTAAATCTAATAATTGAGGAGAAAAAACTCAAAGGGAAATTATTGAGATGTATGAAAAAAATTAGAAGTCTGTAAGCTTTATATCAGTTATATTTCTTGAACTTGATAACTGTACTCAAGGCAGTTACATAAGTGAATATCCTCGTTCTTAGGAAATGTAGGGGGAAGTATTATGTGTTCAAGGAGCATAATGAATACAACCTGCTCTCAAATGTTTAGATAATAGAAAAATAGATATATACATAGACATATACTCAGACAAATAGGTGATATAGAGATAGATATAGATATAGACAGATAATAAGTAATACATAGACATATAAATAGGTATAGATAGATAATAGATGGGTTGATGGATAGATAGTATGATACAGCAAATGTGGCAAAATATTAAAATTGGTGGATCTGCAACTGCCCTGTAGGTTTGAAATTATTTAAAAATAGCAAGGGGCCGGCTGGATAGCCCAGTGGATAGGGCACCGGCATACCACAAGGGAGGCCCCGGGTTCAGTTCCCGGGGACCTCTCCTAGCGGGCAGACCGCCTTGAGAATGGCAAGCCACCATGGGCGGACCAGAGCTGCCGTGGGCAGGGCAAAAAACTGCCACGGACAGGGCAAAAGCTGCCACGGGCAGGGCAGGTCGCCCACGAATGGAGCGCAGCCAGCCACCCGCGAACTGAGAGCCAGCCGTGAATGGAAGCAGAAGCCGCCCACAAGCGGGGAAAGCCGCACCTGCGCAGTGACCAGTCTCGGCGCGTCGCCGCAGTTGGGGGGGGGGGAAGGGAGATATGTAATAAAATAAATAAATCTTAAAAAAAAAATAGCAAGCTTAAGGAAAAAAACATACGAATAGTATTTAAAGTCACAACCTGGCTGAGAGCACTAAGAAAGCTGATTTAGTTAGAGAAGTGTAAAGTTCAAGGACTGAGTTGTGGGGCACTGCAAACTTGTAAGGTCAGAAAGAAGAGGAGGGCCCAAAAGAGGTGACTGACCCACTTTCCCTACATACATCTGGTTGTATGAGTGATTGTACTATCCTGACAAACTGACAGCAGTCACTGGTCACCTTGGAGAACTGGAAATATGAAATTTTTAATGAACAGTCTTGAGATTCTTTTACTTGTAGCAGGTTTTTAAGTTAAATATTTTGCTAATGCTAAACAATTTAATATGAAAAAATCTATTTTATATTCATATAGTATTTTTAAGGTATACAAGTGATTAGATTGGAAACAATTTGCATATAGCCAGATGTCCTACCATCATATAAATTTCTAAATGTAACAAATGAGCTCAGTGTAAGAAGTTCTGTAGTATTTATGTTTTTACAGGAACTAGCTCAAATGGCACTAAAAGAAAGTAAATTTCTTTTAGACATAGTGAAACTACTGATTCTGCATGCTGCTGAGAACTTTTATTTTAATGCTTTTTAAAAAGTTTTTCATAACTTCTATACTAATTTTTGCTACAGTTTTTCAGAGTTACTTATAGTATGACATATTTCTGCATTTCAACTCACAGCAAGAACTTTTAATATAACAGTAAAAAAAAAAAAGACCTAGATTTTCTTAATGTCTGCTTGTTTCTTATTTTGGGAAATGACCATCTCTGGTTGAACGTAGTGAGTATTAACTAGAATAATAAGGCTTTCTGTTTTTATCATACACCATGCTAAACCCTCTATTTACTAAAATAAACTTGAGGTTTTTCCCTTTATCTTTGAGCAATTTTTCTTACTCATCTTTTAAGTGATTCAAATCTTTCTCCAGTTTTACTCTATTTCCCAGTTTTCTGATAATTCTGAGCAATCACTTTATTTTTATCCCTCTTATGTATATCTCAAATTAGGTAAAAGTTGAGCTTTGTTAGATTGCTCCTTTGACATCATTTCATTGAAGTGATTAATGGGAGAAGTTAATGATATTGTTTACAGCAAAAGGGATATTAAGAGCTTTTTTATGATGAAGATGATAATAGGACCTACAGGTAATTCTTTCATGTGCTTACATTCTGGGCATCACACATTGAGCCACTTTGGCCCCAAAAGATTGTGAGAGGACAAGCCTTAAGTTCTCAGAAGATTTTTCTGCTTTCTCTGAGGACCACTCTGTCTGTCTTCCAGGATCTCTATCTCTCTCTTCCATTTCAGAATCATTGAAGCCATGGAGTGCATCTCCATAGATTGAGGATTCCACTGACTGTTCTTTGTATGCCATGCTGTGACTCGTTTTCAATGAAATGCCAGGTGTTGGAAATATTAAATTGCACTGTTTTCAGGCTGATTTCGGTTGAAATCTTTTTTTTTTTTTTTTTTAAAGATTTATTTATTTTATTACATATCTCCCCTTCTCCCCCGTTGCGGCGACGCGCCGAGACTTGGTCACTGCGCAGGCGCGGCTTTCCCCGCTTGTGGGCGGCTTCTGCTTCTATTCATGGCCGGCTCTTGCTTCAGTTCGCGGGTGGCTGGCTGCGCTCCATTCACAGGCGACCTGCCCTGCCCGTGGCAGCTTTTGCCCTGTCCGTGGCAGCTTTTTGCCCTGCCCACGGCGGTTCTGGCCCACCCATGGCGGCTTGCCATTCTCAAGGCGGTCTGCCCGCTAGGAGAGGTCCCCGGGAACCGAACCTGGGGCCTCCCATGTGGTATCCCAGCGCACTCTTTATCCACTGAGCTATCTAGCCGGGCCCATCGGTTGAAATCTTTATAAAGTGATATATCACAAATATCAATATTATTGACAATATCAATGCCAATATAATTTAAAAATCCAGAAAAAGATTGGCTGAAACTAGCCAAACAGGGCATGCTATTGTTCATACTATTCTCTGCTATGAAAACAGAACAAAATTCATCACCAAATCAGTTCATAGTGTGGCATTTGAATTAAGAGTTCTCTGTCAAGTGGCTGGGGTCTTCTTTGGGGAGGATGCTACCAAAGGACTTCTCAAAGCATGGAATAAGGGTGGATTGTAATTACCAACTTCTTTTCACAATGAAGGGGTTGATGTTTAGAAGTGTTAATTTCAATTTCTAATCAGTTTTGAGTCTGGATTTGAAAATGTGATAGTCTTGACTGGCTTGTCATTTTGAATATTAAGACAGTGAAATTGTGGTTTGAGTCTTAGCCTCTCCCAAACTTGCTCATATTCTGCTGTATTGATATCTAAATCAGCAAAGGCTGATGGAGGGACAGAACTTTCAGGCACCTGAACCCAATTAGAAGTATTGAAGATGGGACTGTAAGGGAGGCTGGGAAGGTCATGAAAAGGGATAGAAAGAAAGCTGCAGAGCGCTCATTGTCTTACAAACTCACTGTCTCAACCTGCAGAGGCATGAAAGCAGCTGGCAGAGCATGCTGTGCCGGTTGGATTGGGAGGAATACACCCTTCTCTTCATCTAATAGAGAAAAAAAAAATCTTCTCTTGCTCCTCATGGATTTGTACTTGTCTTTCCGTTTCAAGTGGTCTGCTCTGCCAACTCATGTTCTTTCTATTACTGTCTGAAATTAAATGTCATAATTTATTGTAGGGTTTATATGTTGCCTATTGTTCTAGTCTGCTAAGTTGCCAAAAGCATTATTCCAGAAATGGGTTGGCTTTTACAATGGGAATTTATCAGAGTACAAGCTTACAGTTCTGAGGCCGTGAAAACATCCAAATCAAAGTATCATCAAGATGATACTGTCTGCCTGATATCAAGACGACACCTTCTGCCAGTGATCTTAGACTCTCCTGTCACATGGCAAGTCACATGGCAGCATCTGCTGGTCTCGCCTTTCTCTTCTGAACTTTGTTGCTTCCAGTTTCTTGTTACTGTGGCTTTCTCTTTCTTTGTTTGAATTGAATTGTCTTATAAAGGACTCCAGTAAGAAGATTAAGACCTGCCTGAATGAGATGGGTCACATCTAAATTTAAGATCCTACTCATGAAAAGATCCTACTTTCAATGGATCCATACCCACAGGAATGAATTAACTTTAAGAACATACTTTTTGGGAGTCCATACTGCTTCAAACCATCACACTTACTAAGTATGTCAGTCAGCAATAGAGGTGGCCACAGGTCCAAGTTCATCATGCTGGGCTTCAGAACATGTGCTGGAGCTCCAAAGAGAGGCCTTGATCCTTCCATGCTTCCCCACTTCATCTCCCATCTGGGAGAATTGTAGGGTGGCAAGAGCCTAGGAAAATTTTATGAAGCACCCTCTTGGATAAACTTCAGATTGCTTACTAGTTTGCAAAGTTTAAATTTTCTGGTGCAACTCATGGCTACAACATGGCTATTACAGCATTCAAGGGGACAGCTGGGAGAATGGGATCAAGGCTTGATTAGATCCAAAGACATACAACATTATTTATTAATGGTAATAATAGTGATAACTGGTATAATTATTGAGTGAGGCACAGAATTATCTCATTCAATCATCCTAACAAACTTATGAGGTAAGTACTATTATAATTTCCAATTTACAGATGATGAACTAGTTTAGAGAGGTTACCCAGGATGACACAGTGTGTGGCAGAGCTGAGATTCTAACCCAGATTTTTATAGCCTCTACACTCTGCCTCTGCCCAGGGGTAATTGTCATTTATTCCTAAAAGTCACCCTCAAAATTTACCTCTCCCTCTCTAGGCCTTTACTGTAGCCTACACAGAATATCTTAAATCCCTGAATTGTACGCTGCCAAACCCTTCTGCATTTCTCCCTTACAATGCTTATCATGCATGTAATTACTTTTTTGACATCTGTCTTCTCTGAGCTCCTTAGGGAACAGGACCTTGTCTGCCTTGATCCCAATTCTATCTCCTGGGTCTAGAATTTAGTAGTCACTCAACAAAACTTTGTTAAATATTTTTAAAGACTCACAACTTCAGAATTTTCACTTTAAAACACATTAAGAGATATGAGGCACATACTTTCTGTAACAAATTCTGCCTCTCAAAATGTGTGTTCCTCCTGAGCTGAATATACTAAAAGAAATAATTTGATTCCTTATGGGTAAAATCTTATAACACAAATATTTATAGAATCAGAGAATATGGATATTAGGAGGTAATTCAACCCAATTATTTCATTTCGTATATTAAGACCCAATTTGATTGTATGAATAGATAAAATTCGTATAGTTAGGCAGAGCAAAGCTGGAGCCAGAAGCCTGGTTCCATTTTTGGATATATAAATTCAGGGAGTCTGTAGTTGTAGGGAAAATCTGGCAGTATTGCTTTATAGAACTTAACATCATATGTATATTTAGAGAAATTGGATGATGAAAAAAATACCAGAATAATATTGGCTGAATTCTTATGGATATTCAATACATTCAGTGTCAAAGTATCATATAGAAAAGATCATGTGCTTGGGCAGGAGTGTATTAAGTAAGTCAACAAAAAGAAGCCTGGCCTTCTGACAGAAAGGTTATTTTTCTCTTTTTTGTTTTGCATTTGCCTTCACTGCTTCTTTAGCATTTTGAAAATCTTGTGTTCCGCAGCTTGAAACCTTTCATACACCATCCACGGCCAAGAAACCTGATGTGAGACCAGACTCCCTGCACTGTCATGCAACTAAGTAAGTTCTCCATTGGTACTAGTACCAATAAAATATTCCACAGTTTGCTTTCTGATGATGGAGAAAGCCACACTTTCATACGCTTCTTTAAAAACATACTTAAGAATTCAGGCAATCCCCTACCTATATTCACAGTGTATTTCTCAAAAAGTGAAATTTGAATTTGTAAAGTTCAACATAGAGGCATGCATGCTATGGAAGGATGATGGTTTCTGCACCCAGAGAATTAAAACTTAATTATAGTCATATTTCAGACACCATCTTTAAAGATATATATTTTTTATCATTTGTGTGTTTTTTAAAACAATTTTTAATATTTTAAAAATGTGTTCTTTCCCTTTTCAGTTGATTGGCATTATACGAGACATTGTATTTCATGTATAAGGCTAAATTGCTATAATGAACAGATTTTAAAAATACAGTGGCTGAAACAAAATAGAAAGTATTGCCCTCCCAAGTAAACGTCTGGAAGTGAGTGGGATGTAAATGTCTCTGTTCCACAAGGTCATTCAAGTACTCAGGTTTCTTCCATCTTTGCCGTCCCTGTTCACAAGATTGATGCTCACCCACTACCCCTAAGAAAAAGAACAAAGAAGTAAAGGGCAAGCAGCTTCCTCTCAAGGACATAAGCTGGAGGTAGCACTTAACACTTATGCTGATATCTCATTGGCCAAAGTGGTCACACAGCCAAAAGTAGCTGCAAAGTAGATTGGGATATGTAGTCTTTGACAAGGCTTAAATTTAGGGAGTTCTATTACTAAAAGAAAGGAGGGAATGAATGTTGAGGACAAACAGCAATCACAGTTATCTCTCATTTTATATATCCAGAGTTAGTCAATACCAACATATTTTTTTCACTTTGATTTTCCCCTTTTGAATTCTTATGTACCTCAAGAAATCTTAATAGTCTTCAGCAACACTTTAATTGGCCATCTATCCACAATAATAATAGTTCATAATAAAAATAATAGCTGCCACCTATTCAGTGCTTACAGTGTGGTGGGCAGTTTTAGGGTGGTACTAATGGAAATTTCTTAAATATCCTGTGATTCCCCACTAAAGCATAAATACTTTATTTATGGTCACAGCTGATTCAAAATTTAAAAATATTACTGCCCCTTTTCTATGCAATTCCCTTTTCTATTAAACAAACCACTTGTAGATCCTTAATCCCAATCACCTTTTCTCTTTAGTGAATATATGGGATCTAAACATTCTGAGTACTTGGTCTATTGAATCTGGAGTTGGGTGAAGGCTCCAGTTCCAAGAAAGTTAGAAGTAATGAAAGAGAAGAAGGGCCTCCCTTAACAAAAGTGAGGAAAACCATAAGTGACCCAAAAAAAGTGTTTTTTTTCCCCCAAACATTCTCATATAAGCATTATTCAGAAATAATTTTAGAGCAACTCTAGAGACAGCCATGCCCTGTTCCCAGGTGGTCTATCCATCCAAGTAACACAATATCAATTAAATAGCACTCTAGATGGCAGACTGGTCTGTTGCAATTTGTCACCAAGTCTCTATAGTGCCTTGAATGGTCTCTAAAACTTGGCACAAGCAACAACAAAGAATTCGTAATCTCTGTGAATAATTATTTAAAATTTTACTTTTAAACCAGAACCTATTTATTAAATATATCTAGGTAGCTGTGGACGTTCTTGTCCTTATAAACTCTTACACAGGCAATGGTCAAATCTAAGGAGATGCCTTTTTTCCTGCACTTCTGGAAATATACTTGCTATGAATGCCTGAGAGTTCCCTTTTCTCTTTCTGGAGTGAAGTAGGTATTTGGGTCTTCAGATTACCCTGTCTTTTGTTAGGAAAAGAAGCATTTCTGAAATAAGTGCAATATGAAAAGGTTTTCCTCACTCATTAGAAGTCTTATTTCAGTGTGTATACCATAACTAATAACACTTGAAGTACTTTTAAATATAGTCAAAATATTTGCTGCTGCTCTCCATCTTAGGACCATCTGTCTTCTTTGATGGAAGGCTTAGTCATAGCCTTTTTGGAACCAATGGAATGTGAGTGGAAGTGGCGATACCAACTCTAAGAAAAGTTTGAAAAGCCTTATGTGGTTCCACAATTTCACAATTCCACAACTGTCTAGATATAGGCTTCTGTCTCAGCCTGTACCCCAAGAGAAGAAAATGCGGTCCAGAATTTTAGCTAACCTGCAGGTAACATACAATGAGAGTAAGAAAGAAACCTTTGTTGTAGAAAGCCACCAAGATTTTTCAATTGTTTGTAACTCCAGCTACCTAGCAAAGGCAGACTGATACAATTGGGGCTTTGATATATTCTTGTTCCATACTCCACCATGTGGATTATACATACATTCTCATCCATAATCACATAAGCAACTCAGGTGGTAAGAAACCCATTTCTTCCCAAGGCATCCCATATCATTTGAAGCAACTTTGTTAGGAAATTCTTTTTTACAATAAGTAGAATTTAGTTTGCCCTTTACTTCTTATAGCCAGTGGTTTTAATTCTATTCTCTGAACATAGGTTTCTCTTTGTCTGTTCTCCAAGCTAATTGTTTATGGACCCTTTCAATCTTTCTCATAGTTCATAATTTAATTCCTCATCACAATAGTGGTAGCTCTTATCTGAAAGCACCCCAGTTTGTATAGTCCCTCTTAAAGTGTGTACTCAGAACTGACTGCAATAATTAGAGTATTTTTGATACTTTGTAGAATAGACAGAGTCTATCATCTCACTTTTTTATTAGAGAAGTTGTAGGTTTACAGAAAAGTCATGCACAAAATACAGACTTCCCATATATCAACCTATTATTAAACCTTGCATTAGTGTGATACATTTGTTACAATTCATAAAAGAACATTGATAATTGTACAATTAACTCTAGTCCATTATTTACAATAGGGCTCACTGTCTTGTACAGTCCTACGTTTTTTAAAAAAAATTTCATTCTAGTTACATGTATACAACCCACAATTTCCCCCTTTATCACATTCAAATATATAAAAATTAATAAAGTTAATTACATACTCAAATGTTGTGCTACCATTACCACCAACAATTACCACAACTTTATGATCAGCTCTAATAGAATCTTCCTATTTCCTTCCCACATCCTGTCTCCTAGTAACCTATATTCTAGATAATGTTGAACATCTCTTCATGTGCCTTTTGGCCATTTGTATATCTTTTTTTTGGAGAAATTTCTATTCAAGTATATTGTCCAATTTTAACTAGGTTGTTTGCCTTTTTATGGTTGAGTTGAAGAATTTCTTTATATATTCTGGATATTAAATACTTATCAGATATGTTGTTTCCAAATATTTTCTCCCATTGAGTAGGTTGTCTTTTTATTTTCATGATGAAGTCCTTTGATGAACAAAAGTTTTTAAGTTGGATGAAGTACCATTTATCTATTTTTTCCTTTGTTGCTTATGCTTTGGGTGTAATGTCTAAGAAACCATTGCCAAACACAAGGTACTGAAGATGCTTCTCTATGTTTTCTCCTAGGAGCGCTGGCTCTCATATTTAGGTCTATGATCTATTTTGAGTAGATTTTTGTATATTACCATATACAAATGAGGTAGGGTTCCACCTTCATTCTTTTGCACTTAGACACCCAGTTTGCCCAGCACCATTTGTTAAAGAGACTATTATTTCCCCGTTGAGTAGAATTGTCACCCTTATCAAAAATCAGTTGAGGGGGGCCGGCTTGATAGCCCAGTGGATAGGGCGCCAGCATACCACATGGGAGGCCCCGGGTTCGATTCCCGGGGACCTCTCCTAGCGGGCAGACCGCCTTGAGAATGGCAAGCCGCCATGGGTGGGCCGGAGCCACCGTGGGCAGGGCAAGAAGCTGCCACGGACAGGGCAAGAACCGCCACGGGCAGGGCGGGTCGCCCGCGGATGGAGCGTAGCCAGCCACCCGCGAACTGAAAGCCGGCCATGAACGGACGCAGAGACCGCCCACAAGTGGGGAAAGCCGCGCCTGCGCGGTGACCACTCTCGGCGCGTCGCTGCAGCAGGGGGAAGGGGAGATATGTAATAAAATAAATAAATCTTTAAAAAAAAATCAGTTGAGGGGAGCGGATGTAGCTCAGTGGTTGAGTGCCTGCTTCCCATGTTGAGGTCCTGGGTTCAATCTCTGGTACCAACTAAAAAAAAAAATCAGTTGACTATAAATGTGAGATTTCTAAGTTCTTAATTCTATTCCATTGATATATATTTCTTTGTATGCTGTTT
>PVKH010018753.1:0-15044 GCA_004027955.1 Chaetophractus vellerosus | reverse complement strand
GGACTGGATACATAATTTGTTGGGCCCAGTGTAAAATGAAGATGTGGGACTTCTTATTCAAAAACCAGGAAAAAAGTGGCATTACAGGTATGAAATAGAAAGCTTTTTCTTTTCTTCTGCAGTCAGTCTCTTAACTTGTCATGATGTCTTTTCCTTTGCTAGTAAATGTTCTAAATAAAGAATAAAAAATTTAAACTACTGGCATGAATTTTGCCATTCATCTTTAAATGCCAGTTCGAAAAGCAAATATCAGAGCACTCAATTTGTAATTAGAATCATCGAAATTACACATTTTGTATTTTCTGGCTCCTTCTCCAGAGGATGCCTCAAGTTGGTAAGAAGAGACAAAGTCAAGCCAGACTCAGGAAGGTTGGAAGAAGGAAGAAAGGGTCCCCCAGCAATACCATGGAGGAATGCAGACCCTCACAGGCTCCCCCTCCCACAGGCCCACTGGCCCGCCACCCTGACCCATGGTAGATGGGAGACAGCCAGGCTATTGCAGTCACTCTGAAGGGGGGCGCTAGGCACCTGCATTAGGGATGTGTGAGAGGCCGGCTGCCCACTGAAAGCCCATGCCCTGTCCCAAGTTGCTGCCTCAGGATCTGACACTGGATCCTAACTCTGCCTGCATCCAGGCCCATGCTTCCACCAGGAGCGGTGTAAGTCCTGGGAGGTGGGTGCGCAGCTAGAGATGAAGGGAGCTGGGAAGTAAGTGCAGAATTGTGCTCCAGGCAAGGCTGGAGCTATGAATCAGACAGCCCATTCTGCCTTGGGTCTGGCCACTGGGGCAGGGCTGGTGATGTCATTCCAAGGTCAAACTTGAGGAAGGCACCAGGAAAGGTAGAGGAGCAAGAGAATTCTGGATGGTTTTGGTGAAAAGGTAAAAAAGGCCGCAGTCCCTTCTTGCAGTGTGCTGCCTGTCTCAGTGTAGATGTGACAGCTGGTTTAGAAAACCGGAGACAGGATAGGGAGACAGGAATAGGGACAGGAGCTGGAAGAGATTTTCTGTTATGACTTTTTGATAGCAATGCTTAGGGACGAGGCCTTCATCTATTAAAGAATGAATTCATTCATTCAGCAAACATTTGAATATCCACTATATGACAAGCATGGAGCCAGGGAGCACAAGGGGTTACAAAGAGAGAAAAACAGAGACCAAGCAGGTGGATGTCTAAAGGACATGGTGTGGCAGGCACACGAATCATGACCATATGAAATAGAAGTATTAAGAGTATCTGGAGGAGGTAGAAGAGCTTAAAGAAGCATGTAGGGCATGGAAGCGACTCACAATAAGATGAATAATGATTTAAAATATCGATTGCCTATGAAAATCCCAGGAAGATGGACAGTGGGTGAAGGAAGGTTAAACTTACTGAAGCTCATATCTCATTCTTGTTTCATTTCTCATAATGATGGAAGCTCATGGTTCGTGGGCCTGATTGCTCATGAGTTTTGGTTGGTGGTGACCATCTGGGAAGCATCGGCTTCCAACAGCTAGTGATGGCTTGCTGTACTTCTCTCCCAAAGGTCATTTTCTTCCCAGTGGATGCTTTTATCATGGGCAACCCTTTTAGAGAAGTCCCTAAAATGTGGACAGGGTGGGTTTTTTTTCACACAGTGTTTGAGGCTTCTGCTCTGGTCTGCTCTAGTGACACATGCTTTCGACATGAACTGCCAAAGAATTGGATTAAATGCTTTCTCTTGGCCCCTATTCTTAATAGCATTTGTCTAGACTTCTCTTGCAATCTCTCCAGAAAATAACAAAAATATTGACAAAAATAATGGAAAAGATGGCAAATACCTTGCCCCTAGGCCCTCCCCACCTCAGGCTGTCACCACAATGGATAAAACCTATTTTATGGGAGACCAACCCGCTGCCACAATTCCTAAAGTAAAGTTTATTTGCACAGAAAAATAAAGGCAACTTTTTATTTGTCACCCTGCTGAGAAGAAATATGATTCCTGTCCTCTTGTTTCATACTAGCCTTCTTTTTCTGTGCACGTTTTCATCCCATGCTATCTGGTCATTTTATAGAAAGGAGGATTTCTGCTTTTGCCTTTACCTCTTGCTCTGCTAACATTCCAATTTTCAAATGGTCAGGCACCATTTGCCTTTTTTTTTTCCTTCTTGGTGGCGGTGGGGGAGGGTGGACGTGTTCCGAAGCGTAAGCATACAAAGCTGTAGCCCATTTATTTTTTTTTAAAGCTTGCGGGGTAACTGTTTCCCCATGTGATAGTGGCTCCTCGGGAAAGTTATTCTTTCATGCAGTCTCAGCGCCAGCATTGATCAGTGGGGAAAGTTCAAGGCGGCAACTCATCAAGCACTGCTTCAATACCAGATTCCAGACAAGGTCTGTAATAAATAAGAGCAGTAACAAAGAATCATATTTCCTTCTTGCACAGAAAATCAGCAGTGACATAGTTCTAAATTTCAGGGTTCAGGCCAGGTCTCTTCTCCCTGCCCTGCAAGTTGAAATGGTTCTCCTCTCTGAGCAGTGAAAGCAACATGCATTCTAGCAATCCTTTCCTTAGAAACAGAGTCAAAATATAATTTTGAATGTGCAGAATGATTGGGGATTTTCCCGCATGTGCATTGACTATCATTTGAATCGTTCAGAGAGCACTAATATTGCTAAAACGTGTGTTTAGAACGTATTTTCTCATATTTGTTTTAGTTGACTTGTCTCCCTTTTCTTTCCCTCCTGTACCCCAATAATAATGCCAAAATTTGCGTGTGAACATTCAAAAAGAACAATCTTTTGCTCTGAGTAGAATGGGAAAATTTATTTTCTTCAAATGGCAGTGAGATAAAAAATATACACCCTATGAGTCCCGCACAGATTATTGCTATTGATTTCTTCCCTTGAAACGTGGAAATGTTACCAGATGGGGTGTTAGGAGTAGGCATGTGGGTGCAAATGCAGTTTATTGCCCGTTGACTAAAAATCAGTGAAAACGGTCACCATTTGTGTGCTTGTGCTGCATGTAAACGTAAATTTAAATCCCAAACCACTCCTTACATAAAACTCCCTGCTATGCGGCAGGTGATATTTTTTTAGGGTAAATTTGTATTTAAAGGAAATAAGCTTTATGACAGACTCAGCACTCAAAAGGGCGTCATAAAGATATCAAGCATTTCTCCTCTCTGGTTTACAGAAAGACAATCTTTGTTTTAAGTTAATGTGATGGATGAACTTTTACTTATCACAATCAGATTTTGATTGTGTTTGTTTTCATCCCCCGCCCCGAGCTGGCTGCTGCTTTGGGTCTTGGGCTCAGGGAAGTGCTAATCAAATTGCTGCAGGTTTCAGGAAGCCAGGTGCCTGCCTGCAAGGCACACAGCTCCACCCGACCCCGCGGGGACGACCCATCAGGACAAAAAAGGCTGACCTTCTGTCACTTCCCTTCTCCTCCCTTTTAATGATTCTTCCTCTATCCTTTTGAGAAGATCTTTCCAGCCCTTTGACCCCTGTTAGAGGAGGAAGGCTTAAACAGCTAAAAGTACCCTCAATATCGAGAGGCTTGCCAAGGAAAGCTCAAGAGGCCTTTTAGGAAATGCCAAAAGACTCCGTTTCCAGTGCATTTCGAAGGCAGACCCAAACCCAACACCGTTATCCTTCTCATTTATTTTATGAAAGCAACTAGTTCGTGCTGAGGGACGCCCCCTGCCCCCACACTTGTCAGCACCACCAGAATCGACACATTCGGAGAGCGGCTGACTTTTAATGATAGTCCTTGGACTGTGTGAGGGCTATTGTGCTCTTTGAAAACGAGCAAGGAAAATGTGTTTCTGGGGTGGGTGACTAGGTTTGCTATATTGCAGGCTCCAGACCCAACTTTAGTTTTCATGGGTAAACAACTGATGCCCGTAGGATGTTGCTCCACTTAAAATGGTGAGACATGGTGTGCAGATTTCTGAAAAGAGGACAGTGTGAGTCTCCAGTGCCTGCCTATGCTTTCTGATGTGACTGATGAATAACAATTAAAATGGCAGCTAATGCTAATTTAGTGATTCTCAAGTGCTAGACACTGATAGGATATGATATATAGTCAATCATTTAATTCACACTACAATTCTATAAAGGTAGGTACTAGGAAACCGAGGCATAGAGGATAAGTGCAATCATACCATTAAAAGAAAGCTTTGGGTTTAGAAGTTCAGCTCCGCCACTTATTAGCTCTTTATTTTTTTTAATAGACTAATTTTTAGAGCAGCTTTAGGTTTACAGAAAAATCTATCAGAAAGTACAGAGAGTTCCCATATGGCCCCCTTTCCTTTACACAGCATGGCACATTTGTTACTATTGATGAACCGCCAATATTGGTACTTTAGCTTTATTAAGATTCACTCTTTCGTGTTATACAATTCTGTGTTTAGGCAGTTTCACTGCCCTAAAAATTCCCTGTGCTCTACCTATTCATTCTTCTCTCCCTCTGAACCCCTGGTAACCTCTGACCTTTGTTTTTTTTTAAATGTGTATTTTAGTAACATATGCAACCTTAATTTTCCCCTTTTAACTGCATTCAGATTTACAATTTAGTGGTGTTAATTACATTCACAATGTTGTGCAGCGATCACCAGCATCCATTACCACATTTCCATCACCCTCCACAGAAATTCTGTACCAATTAAGCTTTAACGCCCCCTTCCCTAGCCCTCCCCAGCTCCTAGTAACCAGTGTTCTGGTTTCTGACTCTGTGAATTTGCTTATTTTGTTAATATCAGTGAGATCACACAATATTTGTCCTTTTGTATCTGGCTTATTTCACTCAACATGATGTCTTCAAGCTTCATCCATGTTGTTGCATGCATCAGAACCGCGTTGCTTTTCATGGATGCATAATGTTCTGTTGTATGTATATACCACAATTGGCTTATCCATTCATCTGTTGATGGACACTTGGGCTGCTTCCAACTTTTGGCAATTGTGATTAATGCCGCTATGAACATTGGTGTGCAAATAGTTGTTTGAGTCCCTGCTTCCAATGTTTCTGAGTATATACCCAGAAGTGGGATTGCCAGGTCATATGGTAATTCCATACTTGATTTTCTGAGAGACTGTGAAATTGATTTCCACAGTGGCTGCACCATTTTACATTTCTACCAACAATGAATGAGTGTTCTTGTCTCTCCACATCCTCTCCAACACTTTAATAGTAGCCATTCTAGTGCGTGTAAAGTGGTATCTCATTGTGGTTTGGTTTGCATTTCCCTGACAGCTAATGATGTTGAGCATCTTTTCATGTGCTTTTTGGCCATTTGTATATCTTCTTTAGAGAAATGCCTGTTCAAGTCTTTTGGCCATTTTTAAAAATTTTTATTGAGTTGTTGGTCTTTTTGTTGAGTTGTAGGATTTCTGTGTAAATTCTGGAAATTAAACCCTTATCAGATATATGGTTTCAAATATTTTCTCTCATTCTATAGGTTGTATTTTTACTTTCTTGATGAAGTATTTTGATGCACAAAGTTAAAAAAATTTTTTTTGATGAAGTCCCATTTATCTATTTGTTCTTTCATTGCTCTTGCTTTTGGTGTAAAGTCTAAGAAATGACTGCTTACATTTTCTTCTAAGAGCTTTATAGTCCTTGTTCTTATATTTAGGTCTTTAATCCAGTTTGATTTAATTTTTGTATGAGTTGTGGTATACAGGTTCCTCTTCATTCTTTTGCATATGAATATCCAGCTTCCCAGCATGATTTGTTGAAGAGACTATTATTTCCCCAATGAGTGGACTTGGCACCCTTGTCAAAAATCAGTTGCCCATAGATGTAAGAGTCTATTTCTGAAATCTAAATTTGATTCCAGTGGTCTAAATATCTATCCTTATGCCAATAACATACTGTTTGACCAGTATAGTTTTGTAATGAGTTTTATTTTTTTATTTTTTTATTTTTTTATTTATTTTTATTTTTTTATTTTTTTTATTTTTAAAGATTTATTTATTTTATTACATATCTCCCCTCCCCCCCGCTGTGGTGACGCGCTGAGACTGGTCACTGCGCAGGCGCGGCTTTCCCCGCTTGTGGGCGGCTTCTGCTTCCATTCACGGCTGGCTCTCAGTTCGCGGGTGGCTGGCTGCATTCCATTCGCGGGCGACCTGCCCTGCCCATGACGGCTTTTGCTCTGTCCGTGGCAGCTTTTTGCCCTGCCCACGGCGGCTCTGGCCCGCCCATGGTGGCTTGCCATTCTCAAGACGGTCTGCCCGCTAGGAGAGGTCCCCGGGAACCGAACCCGGGGCCTCCCATGTGGTATGCCAGCGCCCTATCCACTGGGCTATCTAGCCAGCCCCTGTAATGAGTTTTAAAGTCAGGAAGTATGAGTCCACCAACTTTGTTCTTTTTCAAAATGTTTTTGGCTATTTGGGACCCCTTACCCTTCCAAATAAATTTGATGATTGACTTCCATTTTTGCAAAGAAGACTGTTGGAATTTCGATTGGGATTGTCTTGAATCTGTAAATGGTTTTGGCTAGAATTGACATGTTGACAATAGTCTTCCAATCCATAAGCATGGAATATCCTTCCATTTATTTAGATTTTGTTTGATTTCATTTAGCAAAATTTTGTAGCTTTCCACATATAAATCCTTTATATCCTTGGTTAAATTTATTTCTAGATATTTGATTCTTTTACTTGCAATTGTAAATAGAGTTTTCCTTGATTTCCTTCTCAGATTGTTCATTACTAGTGTATGGAAATACTACTGATTTTGGCATGTTGATCTTGTACCCTGCCACTTTGCTGAATTTGTTTATTATCTCTAGTATCTTTGTTGTGGATCTTTGGGGACTTTCTATATATAGGGTCATGTCATTTGCAAATAGTGAAAGTTTTACTTCTTTCTTTCCAATCTGCATGCCTTTTATTCCTTTTTCTTGCCTAGTTGCTTTGGCTAGAACTTCAAGTACATTGTTGAATAACAGTGGTGACAGTGGGCATCCTTGTCTTGTTCCTGATGTTAGAGGGAAAGCTGTTAGCCTTTCATCATTAAGTAGGACAGTGGATTTTCCATAGGTGCCTTTTATCATGTTGAGGAAGTTTCCTTCTGTTCTGATTTTTTTTATTCAAGAAAGCATGCTGGATTTTGTCAAATACCCTTTCTGTGTCAATTGAGTTGATCATGTGTTTTTTCCCTTCATTCTGTTAAACTGGTGAATTACATTAATTGACTTCCTTATGTTGAACCACCCTTGCATACCAGGGATAAATCCCACTTGGTTATGGTATATAATTCTTTTAATGTGCTGTTGGATTTGGTATGCTAGTATTTTGTTGAGGATTTTTGCATAATCTATATTCATAAGAGGTTTTGGTCTGTAATTTTCTTTTCTTGTGGTATCTTTATCTGGCTTTGGTATTAGGGTGGCATTGGCCTCATAGAATGAGTTAAGTAGTGTTCTGTCCTGTTTTTAGTTTCTTAGGCTGCTTAAGCAAATATGATGAAATGGTTCAGCTTAAACAATGAAAATTTATTTGGTCACAGTTTTGAAGTGGGGGAAATTGTCCAAATCAAGACATCATCAAGGCAATGCTTTCTTCCCTAAGACCAGCTGCCAGTGACCCTTGGCTCCTCTGTCACATGGCAAGGCACATGGTAGTGTCTCCTGGAAAGATGCCAGTAATAGGATTTAGACCCCTCCTGATTGAGGTGGGTCATACCTTAATTGAAGTAACCTCATCAAATGGCCCTACTTACAATGGGTTCATACTATTGTAATGGATTAGATTTAAGAACATGTTTTTCCGGGGTACATACAGCTTCAAACCACCATACTCCACCCTCTGGACTCCATAAAGACATGTTATTTCTATATGTAAAATACATTCATACCATCACAATATCCCCAAAGCTTTAAATCATTTCAGAAACAATGCTTAGTATAGAGTCTTATCAAAATCGGTTATAGGTTGTTATGTCCTGGGGCATAAATCTCCTCTGTCTGTGGATCTGTGAAACCTAAGAACTAGTTATCTACCTCTAATGTACTATGGAGGGATAGCATAGGGTAAACATTTCCATTCTCATAGGGAGAAATTGGAAGGAAAATGGGGGGTGATGCATCCCAAAGAATTCCAAAACAGTACAGGGCACACTCCCATTAGATTTCAAGGCCTTTGAACCATGTTTTGTCCCTGGGCCTGGTGGAACAACAGCACTTGCACAGGGCTATGCTATCTCCCAAACACGGAGTGAAGGCTCCACTCTCTGCAGGCATCATATGGCAGCCAGGCTCTTTGCAATCCTTGGGGATTAGGCTCCACTCTTGTCAAGCATTGGGGTGATGGGCAGACTTTCTGCAATCCCTAGGGCACAGGTTCTAACCTCTGAGAACACTGGGATGTCAGCACTCTTTCTGAACAATGAGGTGGAAGCCCATTGGTGTGGCAGACTCACCCTTTCCACACACACATGTGGGCCCACTGTCTTGGCCCAGACCTCAGCTTCTACAGTTCTGCCCTTGAAGTGATTTTTCCTTCAATCTGTACCTTTTCTGTCCCTTTTAGTCCAGGCTAGCAGTGGTTCTGTTCACATGGATCTCACAAAAACCTTTTTGGTTTTACATGTAGTACATAGGGGTCCAAGCCATCAGACAGTTAGACTTTTCACTTTCCACATTTAGCTTGGAAATCTCAGCTAAATATCCAAGTTCATCACTCTCAAATTCTGCCTTCCATATGATATCAGAACTTAATTTTGCCAAGTTATCTGCTACTTTAAAACAAGGATTGCTTTTCCTCCAGTTTCCAATAACACATGCATAATTTTTTCCCAAGGCCTCATCAGAAGTACCTTTAGCATCCATATTTCTATAAACAGTCTTTTAAAAGCAATCTAGGCCTTTTCTATCAAGCATTTCACAATTCTTCCAGCCTCTACTCATTACTCAATTCCAAAGCTGCTACCACATTTTTTGTATTTTCAATAGCAGGACCTCACTCTTCTGGTAACAATCTGTGTTAGTTTCCTAAGCTGCTTAAGCAGGTATGATGAAATGGTTCATCTTAAACAATGGGAATTTATTTGCTCATAGTTTTGAGGCTGGGAAAATATCCACATCAAGGCATCACCAAGGCAATGCTTTCTTCCTGAAGACTAGCTGCTGACAATCCTTGGCTCCTCTGTCACATGGCAAGACACATGGTAGCATATACTGGTCTCTCACTTCCTCTTCAATTTGTTTTAGAAGTTTCAGCAGGATTGGTGTTATTCTTTTTGGAAGGTTTGGTAAAATTTACCCGTGAAGCCATCTGGTCCTGGGCTTTTCTTTGCTGGGAGGTTTTTGATTACTGATTCAATCTCTTGACTTGGAATTGGCCTGCTGAGATCTTCAATTTCTTCTACAGTCAGTGTAGGTTGTTTGTTTCTAGGAATGTCCATTTCATAGTTGTCTAATTTTTTGGCATACAGTTACTCATAGTATCCTCTTATGATCCTTTATATTTCTATGGAACCAGTACTAATGTCCCATATCTCAATTCTGATTTTATTCATTTGTGTCCTCTCTCTTTTTTCTTTGTCACTTTAGCCAAAGTTTTGCCAATTTTATCAATCTTTTCAAAGAACCAACTTTTGGTTTTGTTTTGAAAGTACCATGAAATAGACTGGACACCAGAAATTACTCCTATAAGGCACAATTTGGGAATTCAGGGAAAAAATAAAAACAAAAATTTATACATATATATATATCATTATATATATATTTTTAATTTTTATTTATTTATTTATTTTTACACTATTTGCATAGCTCAATCATTTAATAAAACCTGGCCATCCTCTTTCTAGTTATCAGTTATATCTCTAATTTCCTAAATCTATATTGCCTTTTCTATTTCATGTATGCTCTAATCTTTGTTATTTCTTTCCTTCTGCTAGCTTTGGGTTTAGTTTGCTGTTCTTTTTCTAGTTCTTCCAGGTAATCACTTAGGTGTTTGATTTTAGCTCTTTCTTCTTGTTTAATGTAAGTATTTAGGGCTATAAATTTGCCCCTGAGCACTGCCTTCACTCTGTCCCTTAGATTTTGATATTTTGTGCTTTTGTTTTCATTTGTCTCAAGATATTTACTGATTTCCCTTGTGATTTCTTCTTTGACTCATTAATTGTTTAAGAGTGTGGTATTTAACTTCCATATATTTGTGTATTTTCCAGTTCTCTGCCTGTCATTGATTTCCAACTTTATTCCATTGTGGCTAGAGAAGATGCTTTGTATAATTTCAACCTTTTAATATTTATTGAGACTGGTTTTGTGACCCAACTTGTGGTCTATCCAGGAGAATGATCCTTGTGCACTTGAGAGGAATGTGTATCCTGCTGTTTTAGTTGAAATGTTCTGTATATGTCTGTTACCTCTAGTTTATTTAACATAGTATTCAAGTTATCTGTTTCCTTATTTATCTTCTGTCTAGATGTACTATCTATTGATGAAAGTGGTGTATTGAAGTCTCTGACTATTATTTTAGAGTTGTCTAATTCTCTCTTCAGTTTTGCCAGTGTTTGCCTCATGTATTTTGGGGCACCATGGTTAAGTGCATAAATATTTATGATTGTTATTTCATCTTGGTGAATTGATGCTTTTTATCAATATATAGTGTCCTTCTTTGTCTCTTGTAACAGCTTTTGACTTAAAATCTATTTTGTCCAATGCTAGTATAGCTATTCCAACTCTCTTTTGGCTACTATTTGCATGGATTATCTTTTTCAATTTTTCAACCTATTTGCATCTTTGTGAGTCTCTTGTAAACAACATTTATTTGGAATATGCTTTTTATCCATCCTGCCAATCTATGACTTTTGATTGGGGAGTTGAATCTATTAACATTCAGTGTTATTACTGTAAAGGCAGTACTTACTTCACCATTTTGTCCTTTGAAAAAATACATTCTATCTCTTTTGCCTCTCTTTTCCTTTATTGAAGACTCCTTTTCTGTATAAGTGATCTTTTGTGATGTATCTGATGATCTCTTTTTCATTTCCATTGCAGTATCTTTTAAAAATACATGCTTTGTCATTACCCTGGGATTTGCGTTATACAACCTAAGTCAACCTACTAAGTTGAAAAGATACCAACTTAACTTTAAGAGCATGCATGTTCTCTACTCCCATATCCCTCTGTTTCCCCTCTTTATGTTGTTTTTGCCCCACATTGTCTATTTGTATTTTGCATGTCCATTATCAGGAAATATGATTAGTTCTGACTCAAATGTATTCTAACTCATCTAGGAATTAAAGAGTAGAGTTATATATTAAGGATACAGTACTATTGGGTTTTGCATTTGCTCATTTAGTTACCTTTACTGATGATCTTCACTTCTTCATACTGCCCCAAGTTGCTCTCTCTTTTCTTTCCCTTTCAATCTGAAGAATTCGTTTAGCAGTTCTTATAGGGCAGGTCTTTTGGCGATGAACTTTCTTAGTTTCTGTTTATCTGTGAATATTTTCAACTCTCCCTCATTTTTGAAGGACAGTTTTGCCGGATAAAAAATTTTTGGCTGGTAATTTTTCTCTTTCAGTAAAGAAGCTTTCTCATCTCCATGGTTTCTGATAAGAAATTGACATTTAGCCTTATTGAGGATTCCTTGTATGTAATGAATTGCTTTTCTCTTGATGCTTTCTTAATTCTCTCTTTGGCATTTGACATTTTGATTAGTATGTGTCTCAGAGTCTATTAGGGTTTATTCTGCTTGGAGTACATTGCTTCTTGGACATGTATATTTGTGTTTTTCATGGGAGTTGGAAAGTTTAAGTAATTATTTCCTCACATATTCTTTCTGCTCCTTTTCTGTTCTTGCCTCCTTCTGGGACTTCCACAATGCATATGTTGGTACACTTCATGCTTCACACAGTCCCTTAGATGCTGCTTAATTTTTAAAATTCTTTTCTTTATCATTTCTTCTGACTGTATGATTTCAATTGCCCTGTCTTCTAGTTGCTGAATCTTTCCTCTGCCTGTTCAATTATGCTGTTGTATGCCTTTAGTGTGTCTTTAATCTCTATAGTGCTTTTCATCCGCATAATTTGTTATATATATTTAAAACTTTCTTCTCTTTGCTCACACATTGTCATCTTAATATCCTTTAACTCTATTTCCATCACTGGTTTACTTCTGTATATATTTTCTTTCATCTCCTTGAATTGATTTAGATTTGTTTGAACGTCTTTGATTAGTTGTTCAAAAGTCTGTGTCTCCTCTGAAGTTTTAATTTGTTCCCTTGACTGAGCCATATCTTCTTGCTTCTTAGTGTGGCTTGTAATTTTTTGTTGATGTCTTGGCATCTGATTATTTTGTTTTGCTAACTCTGAAGGTCAGTTTCCCCCTATTGCATTTTTTTATTATTAATTTAAATTGTGGTAAAAATATAACAAAGTCATTTTGAACATTTTAAGTGGGCAATTCTTTGACATTAAGTACATAGAAACTGCTTTATAACTTTCACCACGATTTTTATCATCTGAAACAAAAACACATCCAGCAATTACTGCATATTCCCCTCTCCCCCCAACCCTGGTAACCACTATTCTGCTTTCTGTCTCTATGAATTTGCATATTCTAAATATGTCATATAAGAGTAATCATACAATATTTGTCCTTTTGTGTCTGGCTTTTTAAACTTAACATGATTCTTCAAGGTCCATCCATGTTGCCGCATGTCAGTAGTAATGCCCCCACCTCCAGTCCTGGTTTTAGTTATTTGTGTCCTCTTTCTCTTTTTCTTTGTCAGTCTGGCCAAAGTTTGTTGATTTTACTGATCTTTTCAAAAAATGAAACTTGGTTTCATTGATTCTCTGTATTGTTTATCTGTTCTCTATTTTATTTATCTCTTCTCTAATCTTTACTGTTTCCTTCCTCTACTAACTTTCGGCTTAGTTTGTTCTTCCTGTTCTAGTTCTTTAGGTGTGAAATTAAGTTAGTGATTTGTGATCTTTCTTCTTTTTGAATGTAGGCATTTACTGCTATAAATTTCTATTTGAGCACTGTCTTCACTGCACCCCTTAAGTTTTAGTATGCTGTATTTTCATTTTGTTCATCTCTAAATATTTCTTCATTTCCCTTATGATTTCTTCTTTGACTCAGTTGTTTAATAGCGTGCTATTTTCCACATATTTGTAAATTTTCCATTTTATTCTATTGTGGTTCAAGAAGACACTTTTATTTCAATATTTTAAAATTTATTAAGATTTGATTTTTGGTGTAACATGTGCTCTATCCTGCCAAACATTCCATGTGCACTTGAATGAATATTCTATTGTTGTTGGGTGGAGTGCTCTATATATGTCCATTAGGTCTAATTGGTTAATAGTGTTGTTCTAGTCCTCTGTTTCCTTATTGATCTTCTGTTTAGATGTTCTAGCAGTTATTAAAAGTGGTATATTGAAGTCTCCAAATGTTACTGTAGAGTTATTTATTTCTCCTTTAAATTCTGTCAATTTTTGCTTCATATATTTGGGCTCTGTTGTGAGGAGCATGTATGTTTATAATTATTATATCTTCTTGCTGGATTGAACCTTTTTAACAATAGATAATATGTAATATCTTCCAAGGGACTTCAAGAGAATGATGGGATTTCAGCATCAAGGGTGTGCTGGGTAGCTCCACTATGCATGGCCTTCACTGTTAAGAGAAGGAGGCAGATGGAAGCTCCAGAGCATTGAGAACTTATGAGTATTCTCTTAAGGGATGACACAGCATGACTAGGAACTTATCCTCCCAAGTGTGGCATGTTTGGGAGTGAAGGGAACAGTGAATAATTATGCTGGGGCAGCACAAATATCCCAGGTCTGAAAGCAAGAAGGGTCCAAAGGGATCCCGTCTAATAGCTGCTGGCTTAGTGTAGGGTGTCTGGGACCCAGTACACATTTGGGCTGCCATCCAACTGGCAGCAAACCCATTTCTCTCTTTCTCTCAGCTGCAATGCTAGCTGACCACAGAGACGTCAGAGAGGTGTCTAGTGCCCCTTGTTTTAAAAGTAAACCCTGAGAAGGTAGAGTGACTCAAACTTGAGCATCTTCATAACTGCTTGCACAAGTGGCAGCAGATTTCCAACATGAAAAACTTCCAATTAAAAGACAAGTTTCTCATTTTCATTTCATTTCATTAGATTCTTTTCATCACCTCATTTTATTAGATTCAAAACACTCTGTACCCTGACCATGGTGACAGGGTGCAAATATATTGATTTTTTTTTTATCACTGTGCCTTAAATCAGGTTAAACATAATCCTGAAAAATTTCTTCTTTGAAATGTGTAGATTGACTCAGCTGCTGCAGTAGCTTCACCAACATCACCTTCTTAATGCCCCTGCAGGAGACACATCCTGGTCCCTCGCCTCCTTGCCCTGGCTTTTAATTTTAGATTGGCTTTGTGTTATGGCTCTTCTTCAATGTTTGGTCCAGCTTATGCTGAACCTTTAGAGTAGCCCGGTTTAACTTTAGATTTTCTCAGGTCTTTTGAACCTGTTTCTTGCCCTAGACATTCAGTGCATAAGATTGCCCTTTTATGTGCAATTGTTTCACTTCCTTTCCTCTATTCTTTCTCTGGGAATCCTGATCTGTTCTGTAGTGTTTTTGTGCAGAATTTTCTCCTCAGGACCTGTGATTTGTTCAACTGCTCTCCTTCAATCAGTGCCCTCTTTTCATTATACTGTGCAGTCCTGGGACTTGCCCTGCCTTACAGCAGTTCAGGTTTCCCTTTTTTTCTGTGAGGATTTTCTGCTTCCAGTAACTTCCCCATTATGTGGTATCTTACCTGGGGGAGCTAGATGGGGTCAACGTGAAAAAAGGCCTGTTTTTTTTTTCTGGCAGGGAGATGATGATGGACAGTGGCCATCCCAGGGAATGGAGAGAGTCTGCAGCTGCAGGCAGGATAATCCCATCCATCTTCCCCATGGGATATAAGCCCCCTCTCAATTGGAGGTGGAGTGGATGTCACCATCCCAGACTCCTCAGGATGGGAGGAAGAGCTATGGACTAGAGTGGACTTACTTGTATTCTACTACAGACATATTGTGATTCAAGCAATGGAAGAAATTACAACATTGATGTGGAGCCAG
>PVKH010018752.1:0-15041 GCA_004027955.1 Chaetophractus vellerosus | reverse complement strand
GGTAGAAGCTTACAGTTACCAGGCCACAAAGCATAAATTTCTTCCCATACCAAAGTCCATGTCCTGGAGCAAGATGGCTGCCAACGTCTCCAGGGTTCAGGCTTCCGGGTTCCTCTGTTCCCGGGGCTGCGTTTCTCTCCGGGCTTAGCTTCTGTTTCCTTCACGAGTTCAGCTGAAGACTATGAGACTCTCTGCGTTGAGTCTCTCCACAAGGCCAGCTGTAGCCTATCCGGCGATCGGCTCACTCCAACATCAGAACTGCTTTTCAAATCTCCTTATCCAAATCTCCTCTCTGCTTCTCTCTAATCTCTGCTTCTCTCCAATCTCTGCTTCTATACTTGAGACCACCCCCACCGAGGGGTGGGGCTCAACGTCTCACTGACGTGGCAATTAATGCCCTACTCATAACTTAATCATGCCCAGATGAACAGATGAGCTTACAAACATAATCTAATTTATATTTTTGGAATTCATAATTAATTCAAACTCAAACCATTACACTCTGTATATATTTTCAACTTTTTATGATAAAATTTTTAAACAGAGAAATTGAAAAACTAGCACAAGAAATACACAGGTCTAACAACTGTTTTATTAGAGTTTTGCAATAAATCTATCTCTGTCTTCTTTGACTTTAACTTTTTGTCTCTATTTTGTGAGTAACTTATACCTCTTCACATTCTGAAAAATAAGACATTTTCCTATATAATATCATTATCATCAAAACTAGTCTCAAATATAATCTAACATCCAGTCTATATTTAAAATGTCCCCAATTTCCCCAAATGTCTTTTATAACTGCTTGTTTTTTTTTCAAGCCAGGATATAAAGATGGTCATAAGGTTGTTATGTTCCTTTAATATCTTTTCAAGAGATTTTCTTTGGAAAAGACCAGTCATATAGAATATTCCACATTCTAGGGGATGATTGCTTCCTCAACATGACATTTAACTTGTACTTCTGTTTCCTGTGTTTTCTGTAACCTGGAAGTTAGATCTAATGCCTTGATTAGATTTAAGGTAATGTTTTTGGTAAGACTGTTTCATAGGTGATGCTGTATAACTCATATTTATTCCTGAAAAGAGGCACATAATATCAGGTTGTCTCATGAGGAGTGATGCTATTTGATCCCCTAAATTAGTGCAGCCACAGGCCTCCATTATTTCCTCTTATAATTGACAAGTAATCTGTGGGCTAAATTTTTGGCACCTTCAATTATCCAGTCCCCTTTTCACCTAATGGTTTTAGCATCTACTGAGATTCTTGCCTAAATTATTTCCTTGGGGTTTGTATTAGACCGCCAAAGGGGTGCTGATGCAAAGTACCAGAAATGTGTTGACTTTTATGAAGAGTATTTATCTGGGGTAAAAGCTTACAGTTGCACGGCCCTAAAGAGTCCAACTCAAGGTACCATAAGAGGTACTTCTTCACCCAAAGTCTGTTGCCACATGTTGAAGCAAGATGGCAGGCAGTGTCTGCGAGGGTTCAGCCTTCCTCTCTCTCTTAAGGCTCCCTGGGCCCAGTCTGGAGGGCTCATTTCTTTCTGGGCCGCCTTGGATGCTCAGGGTTCTGGTCTCTTCAGCTGCAAACTATTAGGCGAAATGCCTCATCTCTCTCCAGGCCCCAGGAACAAATTCTCTCCTCTGCCGTGTCTATGGAGCTCTCTATTTCCGTGTATCTTCTTCTGTGTTATCCTTGAGTGAGTGTCCTTTTATATAGCCCACAAAGGGGGTGGGGACTCAACCCTACATGCCGTAATGATGTGTCCAAATCAAAGCCCTAATCTTGATTTAATCAAGTAAATGTAAAACCTGTGAATTTAATACAATCAAAGGGTATCACGCCCAGAGGAACAGACCAGTTTACATAATAAATATCTTTTTGGGATTCATAAATAATATCAAACTGCCACACTCCACCCTCTGAATTTAAGAAAATTACAATATTAAAAAAAAAAACCCAAACCTTAAATCAATAACAATGTTATGTACAAAATCATATCACAGTTTGTCTTGGGTCAAATTCCCCTGTGGCTGTAGATCTGTGAAACTTAAAAAACAACTTATCTGCTTCCAATTTACAAAGTGAAAGACAAAGGATAAACACTGGCATTACCATACGGAGAATTTGGGAGGGAAACATGAGTCACTGATAGGTCCTAATCGAAGAATAGAGTAGTTCAGCAAGCCTATGAATAACATGAAACCCTTGGAGCCTTTATAACAGATGATGATAATATCTCCTTTTAACTTAAAGAAGTACTTTAATTTCTGTCTTTTGGGCCAACAAAGTATATATTGTCATTTTTCTTTCAAGGTGGGAAATGTTTGAAACACACACAAAAGTGTCATGAAAAAGCAAAAGAATTAATTGACCTTCAGTATTTTCAGTGTTTTATAAACATTAGCCTAATTCATCATCATAACATCTTATATAATGAGTATTTCTATCTTCTGCACATAGATGAATAAATTGAGAGCCCATGTTTGCAGTGAATGTGTTGAATTATGTAGTGTCATAAGAATCTTCTCATTTTTATATCAGGTACACAGAATCTAACCACACTTTTGATGGAATGCAATTTTCATTACTATTATTCATAGTTAGTGCAAAATAATTTATTAGTTATGGGAAATACCAAACAGATTTTTAAAAGGTAATAGAAAATAAATTAAGTATTCAGCAGTGGACAAGTGCTTTAATTAATAAGGAAAAAACCACAATGAAATAAAAAGTGACTACTCACTAAATTACATTCCTTCTTGTTTTGCACTCACAACCAACCACTCTATCATTGTCAAGCCCATTTCAAATTCCCAGATCAGTAGCCCAGAACTATTACTTTGTTCCCTTTCTCTAGTTGCCCTAAGATTCAGACCTCCCATCACACATACTCCAGGTTGTCTTGTCAAACTCCTAGAGGATGTGTTTTTCATACATTTTATCAAGTCCATATGTTCCTTACCTTCCAATACACTATTAATTTCCATGAGATTAAGTGACCCTATATCTACCTAATTACACACCTGCATACCCATCTGTAGCAGTTTGGCATTGTTTATGAATTCCGAAAATAGATATTGGATTATGTTTGTAAACTTGTCTTTTCCTCTGGGCGTGTTCCCCTTTGATTGTATTAAGTTCAGAGGTTTCACTTTTACTTTATTAAATTAAAATTAGGACTTTGATTCAGCCATGTCAGTAGGATGTTGAGTCTCTGCCTCCTTGGTGGGCAGGGACTCACAGAGAAAACAATTCCTCAGAGGAGAGAGTTTGAGTTTTGATGCTGAAGCCCTGGGAAGTAAATATACAGGAGAAGAACAGAGAGGAATAGAGACAGCTCTGTAGACACAGCAGAGGCCCTGGGAAGAGAATGAGGCTGATAGCCTACAGCTGCAGCCGAGCCTGGAAAGAAATGAGCCCCTGGAGAGAGAAGAGAATTATCCCAGCCTACAGCTGAGATCAGAAGAAGGCGGGACCACGGAGCATTAAGAGGAAGAGGAAGGGTGAACCTTTGCAGACATCCCCCGCAGTCTTGCTCAACATGTGACAAATAACTCTGGGTGAGAAAGTATCTCTTATGATACCTTGAGTTGGACCTTTAGGGCCTGGTAGCTGTAAGCTTCTACGCCAAATAAATTCCCTTTATAAAACCTAATAGATTTCTGGTACTTTGCATCAGCACCCCTTAGGCTGACTAATACACGATCCATCTGTTTTTATTCCTATCTCAGAATCCCTACCTATTTCCACACTGGCTTAAGGAAAGGATGTGACAAAATATATAGTTTGCCCTCCAGATAACGAAGGATTTCTGGAGGGCAATCTATGTAGATTGGATAGATGGTTGTAGTGCTAGGGGAGTGTTTTGTTTACTTTTAGGCTCTTTGCCACTCCTTCCAATCACACCCTGAAAACTCTCCGTATTGAAACTTCCTAGGCCTGGTTAAAAAACCTCCCCAACTAAACCACCAGTAAAATACTGCAGGCTGAAAAAGTGAAGGGTGTACATGTGGCAGTGAGAATGTGACAAGGATAAATTTTATGCTCAATTTTGAAGACAAATTTTATTTCCTTTGAATTACACTCTGTCCTTTCTCTTCTTTGGTTACTTCTTGCTCCCTGGGACACTTGAGTCAGGATAGAAAATCAAAGTATAAACTCTAAAATGTTATGGCATCATCATTATTATTTTTAAAATGTCTGTGATGTAATTAATGTTATTCCCTTTTTACAGAAGAGAAAAGTAGAGTTCAAAGAAGATAAGTGATTCACAGAATTAGTAATGGCGGAATTGGACTTAATCCAGGCCTTTTGACTCTAATTTCTTGCTTCCTTTACTAATTCACAGTGGAAGGAGAATAGTGCAATATATGAGAAATAACAAAAATGAACATAAGATGAAAGACCATATTTAGGACTTCAAAAGGTAGTCTAACTACATACAGAATCATTATTTGGGTAGGAAATTGCAGAGAAATAGAATGCCAAAAGTTTCTTCTAGTTTACTACATTGGTACAAGTCAACCCTATAAAAAGCTATGCTTCATTGATTTCAGAAATGACAATCGGAGCAATAATAAGAATGGAGGCACATAAAATGCACAGGAAGTACCTAAAAGAAATCTAAAGGAAAAACATTTAAAAATGAAAACAATAGATCTATGTTAAAGAAAACATATCCAAAGAATCAAAGTGAGGAAAATATAAAACTTCAATCTCAGTTGCTGCAATAAACTGTGAGTGGCTAAAATATGAATCCCTTTTTATTACAATATAACTGCCAATCAACTAAAGAGAGTAACAGCCCATGCAACTGAAGACCATTAAGCATGACAAGGGATTATATACAGTCACTCCATGTATTATAAAAGGATTTCTTTGTAGATTCTAAATCATATTCTTTATTTAGTGTAGGAAACAAGTCAACATGAAAATAAACTCCGTTAGAATGAAAATAAATCTATTTGGACTTCTCTTCTAGAATAATTGCCTATCTAATTCCCATCTAATATAGCTAGTCCAACTGTGACATGTTAGGAGGAAAAGAAGGAGGTAATGGAAAAAATACTTTAGTTCAATCCTGTTTATTGAAAATGCTTTCTATGTCAATTTTTAAATGACCTTTCTTCCCCCTCTGAATAGAGGATCTGGCTATAGCCATTATGAATGATGGGTTTCTACTGGTTTTAATAGAAGCTCATATGCTTATCTAACCTTACTATAATATTTTAAAGAAAAATATTAATTCAAAAATATAAAGACAAAGCTAAAATTAATCCATAATTCCTTTGCCAAAATATAACAACTGTTAATATTTTGGTGTATTCCTTATTTAGATTTCAGTATGCCAAATATCAGAAGGATATTTTCATGGCACTATTTTTTTTTAATTAAAAAAAAATCCATTTATCTGTGTTTGTTTTTATTGGAGAAGAAATAGGTTTATAGAACGATCCTGCAGAAAACACAACTTCCCATACCCCTTTCCCCCATTATAATAACATGCATCAATGTGGTACATGTTACAATTGAAAGAATATTATTATTATTGTACTATTATGGTTTACATTAGGGTTTACACTAGGGTTCCCTGTTTGTGTTGACCAGTCCTATATTTTTGCTTAAATTTTTATTGTATTATATACAACCTAAAATTTCCCCTTTTGCCACATTCAAATACAAAATTCAGTGCTATTAATTACATTCCACAATGTTGGGCTACCATCACCACCATCTATTATCAAAACCTTTCTATCACCCCAAATGGAAACAGTAACAATTAAGCATTCAGTCCCCATTCCTTACCCCCACCCTAGCCCCTCGTAGCCTATGTTCTAGATTCTGACGCTATGAATTTTCTTGAACTTATTCCTTCATATCAGTGAGATCACATAATGTATGTCCTTTTGTATCTGGTTTATTTTATCCAACATAATATCTTCAGGATTCATTCATGTTGTCACATACATCAGGACTTCCTTCCTTTTTATGGAAGAATAATATTCCCTAGTATGTAAATATCACATTTTTTAAATCCATTCATCTGTTGATGGACAATTGGATTGTTTCTATCTTTTCACAATTGTGAATAATGCCACTGTAAACATTGGTATGCAAATATCTGTTCAAGTCCCTGCTTTCAATTCTTTTGAGTTTATATCTGGAAGAGGGATTGCTGGGCCATATGGTAATTATATACTTAACTTTCTGAGGAACCACAAAACTGTTTTCTTTAGTAGATATACCATTTTACATTCCCACCAACAATGAACAAGTGTTCCTATTTATCCACATCCTCTCCAAACTTGTGTTTCCCATTAAAAAAAAAAAAAAGTAACCATTCTAGTGAGTGTGAAATGATATCTCATTGTGGTTATGATTTGCATTTCCCTAATGGCTAATGATGTTGTATATCTTTTCATGTGCTTTTTGGCCATTTGTATATGAAATGTCTATTCAAGTCTTTTGACCATTTTTAAATTGGGTTGTCTTTTTCTTACTGAGTTGCAGGAATTCTTTATATATTCTGGATACTAAACCTGTATTAGATGTAAGGTTTCCAAATATTTTCTGCCATTCTGTAGGTTGTCTTTTTTTACTTTCATGATAAAAGTTTTTAATTTTGATGAGGCTCCATTTATCTACTTTTTTTTGTTGCTCATGTTTTTTGTGTAAAGTCTAAGAAACTATTGTCTAACACAAAGTCCTGAAGATGCTTCCCAATGTTTTCTTCAAGGAGTTTTATAATATTGATTCTTATATTTAGGACTTGATCCACTTTGAGTTAAATTTTGTATATAGTGTGAAGTAGGGGTCTGCCTTCATTCTTTTGCAAATGGAGATCCAGTTTTTCCAGCACTATTTGTTGAAGAGACCATTCTTTCCCAATACAGTCCACTTTGTACTCTTGTCAAAAATCAGTTGGCCATAAATATGAGGGTTGATTCCTGAGCTCTTAATTCGATTACATTTGTCTCTGTGTCTATCCTTGTGCTAGTACCATGCTCTTTTGATTACTGTGGCTTTGTAATAAATTTTAAGATCAGGAAATGAGAGTCCTCCAACTTGGTCTTTTTCATGATGGTTTGGTTATTTGAGGTTCCTTATCCTCCATATAAATTTGATGGAAAATTTATACCATTTCTGCATAAAAGGCTGTTGGAATTTTGATTGGGATTGTGGTGAATCTGTAAATCTCTTTGGGTAGAATTTATGTGTTAACAATATTTAGTCTTAAAATCCATGAATATGAAATATCTTTCCATTTATTTAGGTCTTTTAAAATTTCTTTTAGCGATGTTTGTAGTTTTCTGGGTACAAGTCCTTCATATCCTTGGTTAAATTTATTCCTAGATATTTGATTCTTTTAGTTGCTATTGTAAATTAAATGCTTTTCTTGATTTCCTCTTCAGATTGTCCATTACTATTGTATAGAAACACTACTGATTTTTTTTTCAGATTGATCTTGTATACCACCACGTTGCTGAATTTGTTTATTAGCTTTATTAGCTTTGTTATGGATTTTTCCATTTTTCTGTATATAGGATTGTGTCACCAGCAAATTGGGAAAGTTTTACCTCTTCCTTTCCAATTTGGATACCTTTTATTTCTTTTTCTTGCCTAATTGCTCTGGCTAGAACTTCCATGTGCAATGTTGAATAACAGTGATGACAATGGGCATCCTATCTTGTTCCTGATCTTAGAGGGAAAGCTTTAAGTCTTTCGCCACTGAGTGTAATGTTAACTGTGAGTTTTTCATGTATGCCATTTAATATGTTGAGAAAGTTTCCTTCTATTCCTAGTTTTCTAAGTGTTTTTTTTTATCAAGAAGGTGCCTTTTCTGTGTCAGTTGATATTACCATGTGTTTTTATTCCTTCATTTGATTACATTAATTGCCTTTCTTATGTGAATTATACTTGTACACCTAGGATAAATCCCATTTGATCAGGGTATATGATTCTTTTAATGTGATGTTGGAATCAGTTTGCCAGTATTTTGCTGAGGATTTTTCCATCTAGAGATATTGGTCTGTAATTTTCTTTTCTTGTTGTATCTTTATCTGGCTTTGGTATTAGGGTGGTGTTTGCCTCATAGAATAAGTTAGGGAGTGTTTCCTTCTCTTCAATTTTTTTGGAAGAGTTTGATCAGATTGGTGTTAATTCCCCTTGGAATGTTTGGTAAAATTCAGCTGTGCAGTCATCTAGTCCTGGGCTTTTATTTATTGGGCAGTATTTGATGACTGATTCAATCTCTATACATGTTACTGGCTTATTGAAATCTTTTACTTCATCTTGAGTCAGTGTAGTTAGTGTATTTCTAGAAATTTGTCCATTTCATCTAGGTTATTTTATTTGTTGCCATATAGCTGTTGATAGTATCATCTTATAATCCTTTTTATTTCTGTGGACGTGGCAGTAATTTCCCTTCTTTCATTTCTGATTTTAGTTATTTGAGTACTCTCTCTTTTTTCTTTGTCTGTCTAGCTATATATAGGTTTGTGGATTTTATTGTTTTTTTTTTCAAAGAACCAACTTTTGGTTTTGTTGATTCTATTTTTTTTTTTAATTTTCAATTTCATTTTTCTTTTCTCTAATCTGTGTTATTTCTTTCTTCTGCCCACCCTGGGTTTAGTTTTCTCTTCTTTTTCTAGATCATCCAATTGTGAGGTTAGGTTTTTGTTGTGATCTTTTTCTTTTTTAATTGAGCATTTAGTGCCATAAATTTCCATCTCACCACTGCCTTTTCTATATCCCATAAGCTTTGGTATGTTGTTTTCATTTTCATTTGCCTCAAGATATTTCCTATTTTCTGTTGTGATTTTTTCTTTGGCCTATTGGTTGTTTAAAAGCACATATTTAATTCCACATGTTTGTAAATTTTCCAGTTCTCCCTGTTATTGATTTCTAGCTCCATTCCATTGTGGTCAGAGAAAATATGTTGTATGATTTCAATATTTTTTAATTTATTGAGACTTGTTTTGTGATCTAACATATGGTATGTCCTGGAGAATGATCCACATGCACTAGAGATGTGTATTCTGTTGTTGTTGGATGAAATGTTCCGTATATGTCTGTTAGGCCTAGTTGGTTTGGGGTATTGTTTGTGTCTTGTATTTCCTTATCTATCTTCTGTTTAGATGTCCTATCCATTATTGAAAGTGGTGTTTTCAAGTCTCCTGCTATTAATGTAGAACTGAATATTTATTCCTTAAATCTGTCAATATTTTCTTCATATATTTTGGGCCTTTTAAGTTAGATGTATATATATTTATAGTTGTTGAATCTTCTTATTGAATTGACCCCTTTATCAGTTTGTAGTGTCCTTCCTTGTCCCTTGTTATGGTTTTTTACTTAAATTTTATTTTATCTGATTTTAATATAGCTATCCCAGCTCTCCTTTGTTTACTGTTTAGATGGTATATTTTTTCCTATCTTTTTGTGTCTTTGAAATTAATGTGAGTCTCTTGTAAGAAGCATATAGTTGGGTCAGGCTTTTTAAAAATAAATTCTTATTTATTTTTAAATAAAAAGGCCAATCTTTGCCTTTTGTATAGTTTAATCCATTTACACTTAAGGTAACTACTGATAATGCAGGATTTTCTTCTGCCATTTTGTTACATGGTCTTTTTTAAGCCTTATCCCTTTTTTTGTCCCTCAATTCTTCCATTAATGCCTACATTTATATTTATTTGATTTTTGTAGTGTTCCATTTTGAGGTTCTCATTTCCTTCTGCATATATATTTTTTTCAGATATTTCATTTGTGATTACCATGGGGCTTAAATTTAATGTCCTAAATCTATAACAATCTTGTTTGATGTGATACCAACTTATTGCAATAGCATACACATACACTGTTCCTATATCCCTCTCGCTCTCCACCATTTCCTTGTAGTTGATAGAAATTATATCTTTATATATTACATGCCCCAATCATAGATTTATCATTACATTTTATGCATTTGCATTTTAGAACTTCTAAGAAAAGTTCTTAAAAGAACTTTTGACATACGAAAAAATACAGTACAATAGTACTGGCATTTATAATTAGTAATATGATTACCTTTATCAGAGATCTTTATTACTTTATGCTGGTTTGATCCACTGTTTAGTTTCCTTTCCTTTCAGTCTGGTGAACTCCAGTTAGTTTTGCTTATAGGACAGGTCTAGTGGTGATGAATGCCCAGAGTTTTTGTTTATCTGGGAATGTCCTAATATCTCCCTTAATTTTGAAAGACAGTCTCACCAGATAAAACATTCTTGGCTGGCAATTGTTTTCTTTCAGTGCCTTAAATATTTTGTCCCACTGCCTTCTTGCATCCATGGTTTCTGATGAGAAATCAGCATCTAACCTATTTGGACCTCCTTGTATATAACATGTTGCTTTTCTCTTGCAGCTTTCAGATTTCTCTCCTTGTCCTTGGCATTAGATAGTGTGATTATTATGTGTCTGGCCTCAATTCCCTTTGAGTATCTTGTTTGGGTTCATTGGTCTTCTTGAATGTGTATATTCATGTCTTTCACTAAATTTGGGAAATTTTCTTCTATTATTTACTTGAATATTCCTTCTGCCCTTTTCTCTCTTTCTACTCCTTCTGGGACTCCTATAATGCATATATTGGTGTGCTTGATGATGTCCCTCAGGTCTCTTAGGCTCTGGTCATTCTTTTTTATTCTTTGTTCTTTTTACTCCTTAGCCTGAATCATTTCAATTGTCTTGTCTCCAGGATCACTGATTATTTCTTCTGCCACCTCCAGTTGGCTGTTGAAACATCTAGGGAATTTTTCATATCAGTTATTGTATTCCTCAACTCCAGTATTTCTGTTTCGAGAATCCAAAGAGATTCCCATAGTGTTCATTCATTGTTTTCCTCACATCCTTTAGTTCTTTCTCTGTGTTTTCCTTTATATCCTTGAGCATACTGAGGATCATTTTTTAAAGTTTCTTTCAGTTAAGTCCCAAATCTGTTCCTCTTCATTGATGATTTCTGGATTTTTATCTTGTTCGTAAGATACATCGTTTCCTGTTTCATTGTCTTTTTTTTTTTTAAGATTTATTTTATTTTTATTACATATCTCCCCTCCCCCCCGCTGTGGCGATGCGCCAAGACTGGTCACTGCGCAGGCGCGGCTTTCCCCGCTTGTGGGTGGCTTTTGCTTCTATTCACGACCGGCTCTTGCTTCAGTTCGCAGGTGGCTGGCTGCGCTCCATTCACGGGCGACCTGCCCTGCCCATGGCGGCTTTTGCCCTGTCCATGGCAGCTTTTTGCCCTGCCCACGGCGGCTCTGGCCCACCCATGGCAGCTTGCCATTCTCAAGGCGGTCTGCCCGCTAGGAGAGGTCCCCGGGAACCGAACCCGGGGCCTCCCATGTGGTATGCCGGCACCCTATCCACTGGGCTATCCAGCCGGCCCTGTTTCATTGTCTTTTGTTGCACACTATATATTTTAGTATTTTAAAGTGTTAATTCTGGGATTTAGTCCCTGAGCTATTTGTTACTTAAGTTTATATCCATGACACAGATTTCCTGGAGTGCCAGAAGCTAACAACAACAACAACCAAGCCAAATCAAAGCAAAAACACCTTTCATAGTCTTTGCAAATTGGTTCTGCTTTGGCTGGTGGTTTCTTTCACTTTCAGAGCTTAGCCATCCTATGAAGAAGATTAGTCTAAAGCAAATGCTAAGTGCAAGGTTCTCTCTCTTAGGTGAGCATGCCTGAAGCTGTGGAGCCTGCTTCTTTTCCTGGGTTTGTGCTTGCTGGTGGCCTTAGGAATTTTCCTGTTTATATTTTACTAGAGTTTGAATACCCCCTTCCCTTTGAAATAAAGTTTCACCCCCTGCTACGTGCTCAATTATATGACTTAATGCAGGTAGTCCTTTGCCTAAGGTGCTTAGACTCGTTTTTTTACACTTCTTTGGCTGTCTGCAAGCTACTTCTCTACCTTCAGGGAAAATTCTGGGTTGGGGAGCCTTAGACAAGTTTCCTGGTTCAGTCTTTCAGGCTTCCACCAGATAGATTTGTACTAACATATAGGCAACCCACTAGGCACATAAAGGTTACTCTGCTCCCTTTGAAACAGGGCTAGGGACCCACAATGGGAGTGCAGCCTGGCTCCATACTGCACTTTTGAGGCAGTGGGACAGGGACTAGGTAGGGCACCATGAGCTTTACCAACCATTTTTCAGGCTGATTTTTTCTTGACTATGCACTTTCCCACTTACTGCAACTCTTTAACTGTTTTCCAGAGTTTTGAGGAAGACGGCTGTATTAGTCAGCCAAAGAGGTGCTAATGTAAAGTACCAGAAATCTGTTGGCTTTTAAAAAGGGTATTCATTTGGGGTAAAAGCTTACAGTTACAAGGCCCTAAAGAGTCCAACTCCAAGGTTACTTTCTCACCAAGGTCAGTTGCTATGTGTTGAAGCAAGATGGTTGCGGATCTCTGTGAGGGTTCATTCTTCCTCTCTCTTAGCTACAGGCTGGCATAGGGCTTGTCCCTCAGGGCTGCCTGTATATCAGACTGGCATAGGGCTCATTCTTTCCAGGCTTTCTCAGCTGCTCAGCTGCAACCTATCGGGCCAATGGCCCAGCTCTCTCCAGGGCCCCAGGATCAAACAAGACAGAACTCTCTCCTCTTCCATCTGTCTTCTTGAGTGCGTGTCCATTTATATCAGTCCACCAAGGGGGCGGGGACTCAATCAGAGTCATGCCCTACTGACATGGTTGAATCAAAGGCCCTAAATTGATTTAATCAAGTAAACTTAAAACCTTTGAATTTAATACAATCAAAGGGTATCATACCCAGAGGAACAGATCAGTTTACAAACATAATCATTCTTTTTGGGGAATCATAAATAATCTCAAACTGCTACAATGTCTTCTTCCTGTTTTTACTAGGTGTTCAAAGATTCTGTGGGGGATGGCACCCTGGCATGTCTTACACACCATCTTGGAAATTTCCTCATGGTACTATTTTTTAAAAGAGAATTGAAAATCAAAACTTTGAAAAAAATTAAAGTGCCAAGTATTTGTAATTACACAATTTTCAATCAAGAGATTTTCTTTCTCAATACTCAGAGACTCTTGGTGTTAAAGGTACCTAAAAGGCCACAATGCAGGTATCACTTCAAATAGCTTGTTGAGTCTTGGATAGAACATGGCTTAATAGTTGGTTTGAGGGGAGTGAATGTGGCTTAAGTAGTTGAATGCCTCCTTCCCACATGGGAGGTCCTAGGTTGGGTTCTCCCTAGTGCCTCCTAAAAACAACAACAACAACAACAACAAGCAAAACAAATGAAAAAACCAATTCGGGGAGCTAATATGGCTCCATGGTTGAGTGCCAGCTTCCCACATATGAGGTCCGGGGTTCAATCCCTGGCCCCCGGTACCTAAAAAAAAAAAAAGTTGGTTTGAGTCATTCTGATAATTTTCCTGTTAAATCATTTTACTTATTAAAGATTTTGGAGCACAGCATTAAATGACTTCTTCAATAATTTGAAACACAATATAGAGCAGTGTTTCTCAAACTTATGCATCAGAATTACCTGGAGGGATTATTAAAGCACAGATTGCCTAGTTTCTAATGCAGTAGGTCTGAGGTGGGACCTGAGACTTTGTATTTCTAACAAGTTTCCAGGAGATGTTAGTGATGCCAGTTTGGAGATCATACTTTGAGGACCACTGATAGAGAGGATACTTATGTGAAAGGAGCTCAGAAGAGGCAATTTTTCCTACCACTGCAAAATAATTTCATGTTTACACTTTAGCATCTTCCACTCAGGATAATTTACATCACAATAATGAACTATAGGTTTTATTTAGGATCTTTAGAATGAATATTTACAGTCTGATTTTAATGAGAATGTCAAAAGCAGCTTGAGTGTAGACAACAGGAGTTAACTTAAAGCTCTATGAGCATGAAACAGCAAAAGCAATCCCTTTAAAAGAAAACTCCTAATTTCTAGAATTTATTGTTGACAAACAGATTGTCTATAAAAGCTAATAGGAATGTTTGCCAACTTAAGACTCTGCCAATGTTAAACACTTCTGTTTCCCATGTTCTAAACCACTACTATTTGAGTTTTCTTCTTCAATCTCTAAACCTTATCAGCATGACTTCTTCCTCTTCTCTTACCCATGGTCAACATCCAGCCACTTTAACATATATTCCTAGTCCTTAGACATCTCACACATTTTCTTAGAGTATTCAAATCCTCTGATGCTCAATAAAACATTTGCAGAGCATGAGGCATAAATAAGAGGTAAGTTCCTCTTTAGAAGGTAACCACCATGGTATCCACATTATAAAGCTTTATATATATAAATATATATTTGCTTTTCTTTTTTTAACAACACAATTTTATTGATGCATATTAATAAAGCATAAATCCATCCAAATAAATCTTTATATTTTAAGATGTCTTTACAGTAATTGAGACAGGCTACTGGTGTAGGAGTCAGGTGACCTCCATTCTAGCTCTGGTTCTATTGTGACTTAGTTGTTAACTCTAAGCCAATCCCTTATTGGTATTCTGGTATAGTGTTCAAGAGTTCAGAACTGTGGTGTCAAGCAGAACTGGGTTTGAATTCCAGCTTCTGGCATTTAGTGGCTCTGGGAACAGAAGTAATTTTACTCCTCTAAGATTCTGTCTTCATCTGCAAAATTTGGGGTGTAATAGATACAGGCTACATTGATGTAAATATCAGAATATACACGTGTGTGAGCATGTGTGCATGTGTATATATATTTGATGAGGGCCCATTTTTCAGCTCTAAAATGTTATGATTTTAAATGAAGGATATGGTTGAAAACTATTGATGACTAACCATGCTATTTTGGCCTTTTTTTCTCTATTTGACTTGATGAAGAATTATGATTAATTTATGCTTAATTTTAATTTTTCTATTTTGGCAAGTCAGTTCTCAGTGAACCTTTGGCTATCTAAAAACAAAACAAAACCAGAAAAACCCACCACCACTAACAACAAAATAGTGGGAAGCAGTGGCAAGAAGAAAATAAAACAAAATAGTTCTCAACCCC
>PVKH010018751.1:0-15032 GCA_004027955.1 Chaetophractus vellerosus | reverse complement strand
TGAAGCTAGGGAACAACTTATCTATTAATATCACCTATTATGTTTCACAGGGTTTTACAAAGACTGATTTGGCTTAAAGGAAGTCACAATGATTATAAGAAATAGACTGGAGTCAAAGGATCTAGGTTCTGCCCAAAGTTCCTGAACCAGTGGCATGCATGAATAGAGCCAGTCACTTCACCTCTCAAGGCTTCAATTTTCTGATCTGTAAAATGTGGGCTGGACAAAATAATCTCAAAACCCCTCCTGTTTTGTGGGTATCTAAGCCCCTATATCATTATTACTTGGTATTACTCCAATATTTTCAAAGTTTAACTTAAAAAGTTTGTAAACCATTTGAAATTATGTAAAATCTCTCAAACCTTTAAAGCTCAAGAATTAGAACTAATAGCCTACATATATGATGGCATTTTAACTAAATACTATAAGGAAAACAAAATAGAATCAACTTAGGTTTTGCCTTTAAGGGAAAGTCTGATCTCAAATATAGCCAGGTAACAAGAATAATTTACATGACTATGTGCTACTGGTTACCAGTATAACTTCTGATAACCCACACTGGGTTACGAGAAGAAACAAACTTGGATCCTAAATAAATAGTTGCCTAATTGCAACATTACTGGTTAAAGTTCTACTTCCTAGATATATAAACACACATACATATATAAATCAAGTTCCCTTTTTCCTAATTTTTTATTGTCACAAATATAAATTTGAAAAAAAATATATATATATATATTTTCTATTTGAGACTCCATTGTAAGTATAGGTGATAATAATTGAAACCAAAATTTTGATACAAAAAAAGGAGGAAAACAGCATATTTCAGTTCAGTGCATAGATGCTTTCTTAAGAAAGCATATACTTAAAATTCTCTCCCTCTTTCATTATAAAATTATATACTCATTCTTTTGAGGAAATAATGGGCTCAAAAAATTAACCCCATTATAAATACCAAAAACATGTACAGTTGCAAAGTTTTAATAAATATAAAAATAAAATGCAGAGAAAATTTAGTTTAAATGAAAACAATGGCCTGAAAAGACATTCCACTTCCATCAAATATCTTCCCTCAATATTCAATACCAAGAGATAAATACAATAAAAAGGTATTTAAAAGAATATTTTCCTAGCACTTTTGGAGGCTCCTTATAAAAATGATTAAGTTTATTCAGGTAAAAGGAGGATATGGAAAGATTCACAATTCAGAAATAAATAAATAAATGGGGGAACATTTCAACTGCAACACCCAGAAAAGTAAATGAAATAATAGTGGATCTTGCTGAATTATACAGCTGAGGAAGCTGCAATTAAGTACTGTATATACAACTTTCTTCTGATTTTAAAGATCATGTAGAGGAATGTATACATAGTAAGGGACCTTATAATGACAATGGTTAAAAGCAGACTGGCAGACATGGGTGACAAAAGATTATGGTAGCTCATTGTTATATTTGAAGACCTTTACTCCCCATTTCTATCCTTAGTTTACAGTCCTAGTTTATACAACAGCTTTACCAGTCTTTCTCTCAACCTCTGTCAGCACCTGCCATCCCCAAAATCTGTCATGAGAAATGCATGTCTGAAACAGAACAGATTGATTGCACACTTTTACTGCCTCTACCTCCCCAAACTCATATAATAACAAATGAATACAAATAAGGATAAAGAAGAGACACGAGTGAATGAAAGAATAATTTCTACACATTTTTGGAAAACAGAACACAGGATTTGTAAAGTCAAAGAACTTAAAAATAGGTGTTTACAAGGGGGATCCCATGTTGTGTAACAAAAGTCCAGAGAGTCATCAGAAACTGGAGGATGAACATGGGATTAAAAACATTCATGGAGAATAGTTGACCACCAGATCCCCATCCTCACCCCAAACAATCAAGGAACTACCTCTTCCTTCCAGCAGAGAAGAGTAGTTTATTTTCTGGAAAATTCAAACCTGAGAGGCTAGACCCACGTATTTCAGACACAGCAGTGAAGTAAGGGATTGAAAATAGGACAATTAAGTAAGAATGTTCATAATGAACTTGGGGCCCTGTCTCGCTCCACAGGTTAACTCCCATGCAGGAAGTTGGGGGGCTGTCTATTCTCGGGAATAAAATTCTACATTCATGCATCTGGAGATTCCTCAGTGAAAAGGTAAGCTCACTGCCTAATCATACTACCACAAGGGGCCGGCTCGATAGCCCAGTGGATGGGGCGCCGGCATACCACATGGGAGGCCCTGGGTTCAATTCCCGGGGACCTCCCCTAGCAGGCAGACCGCCTTGAGAATGGCAAGCCGCCATGGGCGGGCCGGAGCCGCCGTGGGCAGGGCAAGAAGCTGCCACGGACAGGGCAAGAGCCGCCACGGGCAGAGCAGGTTGCCTGCGGATGGAGCGCAGCCAGCCACCCGCGAACTGAAGCAAGCGCCGGCCGTGAACGGACGCAGAGACTGCCCACAAGCGGGGAAAGCCGCGCCTGCGCAGTGACCACTCTCGGCGCGTCGCCGCAGCGGGGGGAAGGGGAGATATGTAATAAAATAAATAAATCTTAAAAAAAAAAAATGTTAGAGAATATCAGAAAGTTTCCCTTACCCACAAAAAAAAAAAAAAAAAAAACCCACAGGCCAAAACCTTGCCTCCACACACAGAACTTTCCAATAGTTTTTAGTGCCTCACTCAATAATCTGAATAAGCACACAAGATTCTCAACATTCGATAAAACTCTCCAGCACGAAATAACACAAAATGAACTGAACTACCTCAGAGAAAATAGTGATGTTTCAGAAAGCAATATGTGACCAGAGAACTCCAAATAATATCCCCAAAATGAGAAAAGATTTCATAGTCATAAAAGTAAAACAGTATGCTATGAAGAAGGAGCAATAAGAGAACCAAAAACAAGATCGTGGAAATAACAAATATGATTATCTACTTTGGGGAGGGGAGGGTCAGCAAATTTTTTCTGTAAAGGGCCACATATGCAATAGTTTAGGCTTGCAGGCCATTCAATCTCTCAACTCTGCAGTTATAGAATGAAAGCAGCCACAGTCAATAGGTAAGGTAATGAGAGTGACTATGTTCTAATAACACTTTCTTCACAATAATTTTACTTTATTTACACTACTTGACCCAACAACATCATTGCTGCATTTGGTCTTGTGATAGTTTATAGATACCTGATCTAAACTTTAAATAAGTAAGTAGATTACAGATGATTGGAGAGACAGGTAGATGATAGATAGATAGATAGATAGATAGATAGATAGATAGATAGATAGATAGCAACATGATGCTGAGGAAATCACCCTGAGTATGACAAAAGATAAAGAGATGGGAAATAGGAGTGAAAAAACAAAGCCAATCCAGAAGTCCAAAATATCTGACCAATAGAAATTCCATGGAGAGAGAATAGAGAAAGTGGGGAGAGAGAATTAAAAAAAAAAAAAAAAAAAAGATACAACAGGTTTTCACAGAACTGAGGGACAATGCCACCAGATTTTAAAGGTCCACTGTATACCCAGAAAAATGAATGAAAAGTACATCCTTGTGCAATTTCCAAGTATTGGAAAAAAGAGCATATTGGAAAAGCACAAAGGAATGGGAATCAGAATAGTATCTGATTCTCACCAAGAGGGAGTAGCTAGATTTCATAAAGATTCTGAAGAAAAATGATTTACAACCCAGAATTATATATAAAGCCAATCTATTAATCAAGAGTAAGGGTGATCTGAAAAACATCAGACATGAATTTTTTTATTTCCCCTGCACCCTTTCCCATGAAACAATTAGTGATGTGCTTCAACAAAATGAATGGTAAACAAAGAAAATGAATATGTGGGATCCATGAAACAGGGCATTCAATATAGCAGAATGGTGAAGGGTACCTAGGTTAACAGCTATGACTAGATATTGGGGCAGAGAAATGGAATGCTGCAGAAGGCAAGTCTCCCAGGGAAAAATAAAACTGAGTAATTATCTGAAGTGCTCGGATGTTTTGGTAAAATTAGGCAACTGACAAATGTGTTAAAACATTTGGATAAAATAATTAGCACTAGATACAGAGGAAACTAAGCAAATTTTAAAAAGAAAGAGAGAGAAAATAGGGACAATTTTTTAAACAATTTTATTGATACATATTAATAAAGCACAAATCCATACAAATTGTACAAACAATGATATTCAGGACAATTTTTAACTAAAAGAAAAGCAAAATGTTGAATGGGCTTATTGTATGTGGATGATATATAATTGATGAGGCCTGCAACCAGGTCTTTGGGTCGACAGGGTCATATCTGATGGAGCGAATATTCCTGATTCCAATTTGCAATCAGGAAACAGGATCTAAGAAAATCAACCCAGTGTAAAGACAAGAGAGATGCCTTCTCTTTGACTAGAATTTGAGGAGTTCAGATGTTTAGGATTGCATTCTTGTTGATGAATATTAAAGGAGACATTTCTTTGTTCAGTCAAGAAGGGAAAGAACCCTGGGGTGGAACACACAGTATAGGTGAGTAATCTTCACTTTATGAATCATGTTCCTTTCCATGTTTATTTTCTTTGTGTTATCTCCTAAACTTGGTAGAATTTTGTTTAAACTTTCAGTTGTGCTACTTGGTACAAGGAAGAGAACCTGTCTACTTTTGGGATGAAGAGTTGAAAGGGAAGCAGTGGCTTCCTGAAGTCACTATAATGGTGTCAGTGGTGATCAATGAAAGATTCCAAGGGCAGGTGACATCTAAGGAGACAGATAGTCACATGAGTTGCTCCCTTCTTGTTCTCAAATATTAACTCCTCAAAAAGGGATTTCCTGACCACCCCAAACTGTCACTAGTCCTTACCCTTCATTATTTTTCTACATAGCACTTATCACCACTTGACATTGTAGTACAGCTAGGATGTCTATTTTTCCCTTCTTCTCCCACCCTTTTAGACAGTCTATGATTTTATTTTTATTGTCTATCTCATTAACAAGAATGCAAGTCCTCTGATGGTAGGGACGGTTGTATCCCCAGCACCAAAACAGTGTAAAAGCTAAATAAATAGCTGTTGAATAAATAACAGTATTCTCAATCCAGAACTATATAAAAGGGTTCGGAATTTTATTTTTATTAAGGACTAGCATTTGCTTCCAGGTTCTAAGTCAATTTTTGCTTGAATCACAATTTTGCCACATGGGGGCTCTGCTGTTAGCCACAAGAGTTTCCTAAGCATTCCGCCACATTCTTAAAGGAACTTTCTTAGCAAGGGATGGCCACAGTTACTGAACATTAAAAATAGAGAGAAGGGTTCACCAGCTCGGCTTGAGAGAGTCACCAAATAGGATGATATAATTTAGTGTAACATAAGGACCCAGAGGCTCCTGTTTTCAGCTATAACACTGCATACCTGTGCAGGACTTGACTTCTCTTTGAAATTTAATATCTCTTAGTGCTACAATCTGAAGTAAAGAATCATATTTACTATTTCAGAAACAAAAATAGAACTAACCTATGGAACATCTGCTTCTTTGTCCCAATCAAGAATTCTATTATCTTTCCTACCTGTTGGTTGTGGAATTTAATTCCTAATGCTGATGTATTTGTCAGGAAGGCAAATTTTAAAATTTACTATCGTACCCAATTATTATGTACAGTGCTTTAAAAATACAATAGAACATTTTCCTTAAAAATTCTTGCACCATCAGAATGCATGTGAAATGAATACTGCAAAATGTTTATTATGATACTATTTAAAAAACATTGACTTTATATTCTTTATATTCAAAGCACAGCCAAACAGGCAAAGTGAAACATCAAATATTAAGGCAAAAATTTGCTTAAGAGTATTTTACAGTTACTCTAAAACTCCTTTGTTCCACTATGAGAAATTATAAGAATATTTGGGAACAAATATCTTTAGGACAATAAAATTTACAGTGTGACTCCGGTGCTAGAAGTGCCTGCATGGAATTTGTTCTAATGAAAAGCTAGAAAACTGCTTTCTCTCAATATAAATGACTACAAATGAATTTTTATTTCTGTTAGAATTTTTTAAGCTTCTGTAAGAACACAATCTCACTATTAACACAAAAATTAGTAAGTTTTTTTCAGCAAGGAAAAACATCAAGTAATTGCTTTTTCTGACTATGCGCTAAAAGGTAAGCATGATGGGAAGTGAAGAACAGGAATGCTGATAAATATGAATGTTAAGCCAACATAGACTTACTGCACTTTATTATTAATTCTTGTTCTCAAAGTTGCCAGTTGGCCCATTACTGCATTTGCTATAGTTTAGTCACCACAAAATAGAAATATGCACTTTTCTCCAAGCTCTAATTCCCATATGTAATGGTTTGAGAGTTTTATCTAATTATGAATTCCAAAATATAGATTGGATCATGCTTGTAAACTGGTCTGTTCATCTGGGCATGATTGGTTTATGATTGTGGTGTTAACTGGCCACGTCAGGAGGGCATTGAGCCCCGCCCCTCGGTGGGTATGGTCTCAAGTGTAAAAGCAAGGCAGCAGATTGGAGAAGCAGATTTGAGAAGCAGTTCTGATGTTGGAGAGAGGCGCTCCAGGAGAAAACAAGTGAGCCCTTCGCCCGATAGTCTACAGCTGGCCCTGTGGAGAGACGCAAAACGTAGAGAACCTCATGGTCTACAGATGAACTTGTGGAGGAAACAAAAGCTAAGCCCGGAGAGAAACGCAGCCCCGGGAACAGAGGAACCCAGAAGCCTGAACACTGGAGACATTGGCAGCTGTCTTGCTCCAACACGTAGACTTTGGTGAGGGAAGAACTTTATGCTTTGTGGCCTGGTAACTGTAAGCTTCTACCCCAAATAAATACCCTTTATAAAGACCGACCAATTTTTGGTATATTTCCAAAGGCACCCCTGTGGCTGACAAATACACCATATTATTCAAAAGTTCTTCACATCTTAAATTTGCTACCAAGAGTAATGAGACAACCAAGTATCCACTGGGGCTAGATACCCTGCCTAAATTTATGAATGCATTATTGCTCAAAATATGTATCATTAAAATGTACTCCTTATAATTTATATGATACCATGGGGAAGCCAACAGCCAAATGAAAAATATGGGATGAGCTAGAGTCCAACTAATCTGGTAACTCCAAAAAACTGATGGCATTAAAAATAAAAGACAACTTCGAACACACAGGATGGCTATTATTAAAAAACAGGAAATAGCAAGTGTTAGAAAGGATGCTGAGAAACTGGAACCATCACGTATTGTTGGTAGGGATGTAAAATGGAAAGCAGTGTGGCAGTTCCTCAGAAGATAACTATAGAATACTCATATTAGCCAGAAATTCGACTCCTAGGTCTATATACAAAGAAATTGAAAACAGGGTTTCAGTTGCTTGTACACTGCTATAAACATTGGTATAGCAGCATACAGACAACAGAAGGTAGAAAGAACCCAACTGTCCATCAACAGATGAGTGAATTGATAAAATATGGTATATATACACAATGGAATATTATTTAGCCATAAGAAGGAATGAAGTTTTGAGATATTCTGCACAATGAATGAACCTTGAAAACATTATTCTGAATGAAATAAGTAAGGCACACTGGAAAAATATTGTGTGATTTCACTCATATGAAATATCTAGAAATATCAAATTTATAGAGACAAGAGTAGACTAGAGGTTACCAGGGGTGTGGGGAGGAAGCAAGAGGGAGTTGCTGCTTGATGGGTATGGAGTGTTTTTAAATGTTGAACACTTTAAAAATAATAATAAAAGAGACTTTAGAGAAAGAAAACCAAATGCAATATGTGGGCTTTGTTTCAATCTTGATTTAAAAAAAAAACAATTTTAAGAACTTGCTAATTTTATTAAGTGTGATAACACTAGATGGTTAAATTAAAAGTCCTTATCAATTAGAAATACTAACTGAAATATGTAACATTGGTAAAATTTCATGATGTCCAGGATTTGCTTTTAAAATACTCCAGAAAGAAAAAAAAAGGTATGTGCATTGGGGAGTCGGGAAGGCGGGCGGGGGGTTGAGATAGACAAAGCAAAATTAGCAAAATATTGATACTTTTTGAAGCTGGTATTTATTATACCATGCTCTCTAATGTTCTATAAGTTTGAAAATTTTCACTAAGATAAGATAAATTATTATTTCCTTGAACTCACATAGCCTTTCAGTCTCATGTTGTTCTCCACTAAGGGTTATATTTTAAGAGTGTGTAATATTTCCCTATCCCCAAATTTAGCTTAGGGCTACCTTTGCAGGAAGTGACAGTGAGGAATGCAATAAAGCTTGAGAATATGGATTGACGCTGTTTCCTAAATAAATCTTCGGGTATAGTGGAGGGGAATGAGTTGGATACTTTCATGGTCTCATTCATTTGAATTTGCCTCTTTCCAGAAAGACACTGATAAACATTTAATCGTCAGACTTGGACCATTTATCTAAGTCAGAGATGTTCACTCACAACCATACGTAACCGGACAGGGTTTTAATGGAACCGCTGAAGCAAGCAGAATGGAAACCAAGAATATTTCAGAGAAGTGCATGTTTACAAATGTAGAAATGTTTGTGAGAATATTATCCTACCAGAAGTAAAGGAAATCATTTGTCACAATTGTAGGGGATATAGCCATTCTGACAACCCTTCATTTGATATGAGAATTGAGTCACAAACATGAAGCTCTTTTCAATATCTAGATCAAATACATTTTCTGGTGAAAGCACTTTATGAGTTAGAACAGAATGACATCGATGTATGCTGTACACTAAATGGCAGTGGTATTGATATTGTAGTGGAAAGGAAATACAGATGAATTTTTTAATAATATTGGTTAATTTTGACTTTGCCCCTGGTCATGTTAGTGAGCCTTGACATATTTTGTTCCAACATATGTTCATGAATCTAGATAGAATCAAAGGAAAATTAATTTTCTCATAGGTATTCTGATTGCAGAAATATTTATAATACTTTTTTAGTTTAAAATGTACCTTCACGGGAACCGGCTGTAGCTCAATTGGTGAGGCTCCAGTTTACTACATGGGAGGCCCCGGGTTCAGGTCCTGGGGTCTCCTCGAGTGGGCACACCACCTCGAAAAGGCAAGCCACCGTGGGCTGGGCAGAGCCGCCGCGGGCAGGGCAAGCCCCCGCGAGCAGAACAAGCCACCACGAGCAGGCAGGCTGCCGCATGGTGAGCTGACTCGGTGGGATGCCGTGGCGGGGGGAGACAAGCAGACATAGAAGAACGCAAAAATGAGCACAACAAGAACAAGCAGAAAGGGGGGGATATATAATTTTTAAAAATGTACCTTCACATAAGTCATGGAAATTTATTCTAGATCAAACACTCAGAAATTCATAAGGAGGTTTTATAGTCCCATTTCATAGATGAGCAAATGGAGACACAGAGAAATTTGTCCAGAATCATTTCCAAGTTCTAACTGTCAACTGGTACATGCAGTTAATGTATATGTTGTTCTCCAAATTATTCTAGAAAGATATTTTGTGTTCACTGAATTTATTTTCTAGAATACTTAGTTCAAATGTTCCCATAACTGATCTTAATGTAATTTTCAATTTTCATCAAAGCTTTTGGCTCCATTGCTCTCCAAGTTCATATGCAAAGATGCTGCTTCCATCTAGGCCATCTGAATAGAATACCATGCTGCTATTGCTTGGGGTCTAATTTTGCTAATTATTTTATAACTTTCTGTTTTACAAATGTATGACAGCTTTAAAATATTTTAAAATAAATTACAGGGTCTAGAGGACTTATATCAAAAAGAAGGTTTCAAAAATTAAAGTCTCATAAAATTGAATAAAAGTGAGCCAAAGTTGGACATTTTAAATGTGTTGAACTTCTGATCTTACTCTCCAAACTTGATCTACAGAAGCAATTGATGACTTCAACTTCCTTCCAGTTGCTTAACCAATAAATCTAGGAATCATCCTTAACTCTTTTTCCTTATACTTCCACTTCTAATCCATTAGAAAAATCTTATTGGCTTTCCTAAAAATATATCCAGAATCTAGTGAATTTTTGCCACTTCTATTGCTGCCACACTGGTCCAAGCCACCCATCATCTCTCCCCTGGATGAGTCTAATGGCCTCCCTGCTTCTACCCTTCCCCCTTTAAAGACTATCCCCACCACAGCAGTGAGAAGGATACTTTAAATAGGTACAACTTAATCATATTTTTACACAAAATCTTGAGTTTGTTCCTTATTTCTCCAGATTAAAGCCAAAGTTTTTACAATGGCATACAAAGTCCTTCATGAACCAATACTAAGTCTTCTTTGACTTATATCTCCAAATACTCTGCCCCTTGCTCTCTCCATTCTATACTCATTGAACAAATGATCCACTTCTACTTAGGACCTTTGCACTGGCTATTCCTCAGATATTAAGGGCAAACAACCTCACCTCCTTCAAGGGTTTGCTCAGGTCACTTGTTTAATGGCCATAACCAATCTATTTGAAATTGCAACCCACCCCATCTATGGCACTCCCAAACCTGTCTTACCCTTATTTTTCTCTTTTCTATAGTACGTACTGCCTGTATTAGTCAGCCAAAGGGGTGCTGATGCTAAGTACCAGAAATCTGTTGGCTTTTATAAAGGGTATTTATTTGGGGTAAAAGCTTACAAGACCCTAAAGAGTCCAACTCAAGGATGCGTTCTCACCAAAGTCAGTTGCTAGCAAGGGTTTAGCCTTCCTCTCTCTCAGCTACAAGCTGGCATAGGGCTTGTTTCCAGGCCTTCTCAGCTGCTCAGCTACTCTGGTCTCTTTACAAGGTCAGCTGTAAACTATCAGGTGAATGGCTCATCTCTCTCCAAGGCTTTAGCTGTTTGAGCTTTCTCCTTTTCTGTCACATGGCAGTACCGAAATGACCAAGCTCTCTCCTCTTCCATGTGGCTTCTTGAGTGAGTGCCTGTTTATATAGCTCACCAAGGGGGCAGGGACTCAACCTGAGTGATGCCCTACTGACATGGTCGAATCAAAAGCCCTAGATTGGTTTTATCAAGTAAACTTAATAACTTTGAATTTAATACAATCAAAGGGTATCATACCCAGAGGAAAAGACCAGTTTACAAATATAATCTTTCTCTTTTTGGGGATTCATAAATAATATCAAACTGCCACACCACGTTTATTATATATGTTTATTTTTCATTGTCTGTCTTACTCCTTTAGAATGTAAGCTCCAGAAAGGCAGGTATCTTTGTTTTTTTCACCGATGTATTATTCTAAATGCCTAGAAGAGTGCCTAGTATAGAGTAGGTGCTCAAACCACGTATTTGTTAAGTGAATGAAAAGTCTGAGCCCATCCCACTATTGAAGTATTAGTACATCCTGTTTAAGCCCTGATTTTCTAAGATTATTTTTGGCAATTTAGTTTCATATTGGAATGAAATTTGGCATCATATACTGAGATTGGATTTATTTACCCAATTTAAACAAAATATGTTCAACTCTGTGGAGAACTACAAGTGCAAATAAAAGAAAAAGTCTTTAGATACATGACAGTGTATTTTATAATTGTATAAATCATTAAGGTCCTAGATTTATTGGGGAAATTTAACTTGTCAAGTAGTTTATGATTTGTTCTGTATGTGGTACTAAGTGCAAAAAAATTTGCTAAATACATAATGTAATATAATTTTGCTTCTGTTGAAAGGAAAATCAGAAATAATCAGTTTATTCTAGTCAAGAAGTAAAAGGAAGATAAATTTTTAAAAGTTAGGATATAATTTCTCTTTTAGCCTAATAGATAGTCCTTCTTCTTCCAGCTCTTCATTCCCCTGAACCAGGACAGACCCGGTGGTAATGCCAGCTTAAGGGCTAAAGCCAAGGTAGGGGGGCACCCAGAGTGCCTGGAGGCAGACACAATCTGATTAGTTACTGATTGCCATCTAGGAGGAGACCAGGGATTGGTAATAAGAGTAAACATCAATTAAGAGATCCAAAGGGTGAGTGTGATATAAGAACTATGGGGCAAGACAAGATCAGAAGTCAAGGTTCCAGGAAAAGGTCTGAAAAGTAAGGGCAAAGAACAGAGAATATTATTTACCATAAATAATCTGCAAAACTCATAAGAAAAGCAGAGTGAAAGAATTATGTTCTCCATAGGCTCCTCTGTCCATCTGTTACCAAGGAGTGAGGGAAAGACAAGGAGCACAAACCTGGTGGATAGTTCAGCCATCCTAGAGCAGCCCTTTGCAACTGCCAGGCAAAACAAACATTGCAATGGCCGCTTCCCAAACGGAGTGATGAGAAAAAAAAACAGAGGCTTTCAAGGAACAGAGATATGAGAGAACTGAGGGGGTTATAAATTGGATCCCCTTTTGTATTTTTTTGAGAAATGCAAATGATAAAGGCTCAAGGTGTTATCTTCCTGTAATGTGCCATGGTGAATATTCAAAAGTACATTTACTGTTTTCATGAAATTCACAGTCTAATTTTATAAAGTTATATTTACATTTTAAATTTATAAAGACAAGTGACATCCACATGAAAAGCTGATTGCCTGATGACCATCTAGGTATTCCCACCTTTCAAGTTTCTTGCTTTCAATCACATTCTTTAGGACCACTTCCTCCAAAACCACATCCAATGTCACTGGGCAAGGAAATCTAAGGGGTCATTCCCATATACACAAGACCAACATTACATAAGCAGCGACCCCCATGGACATGTATTTATTATAAATATTTATGAAGCATCTATTAAATGTCAGGTGCTGCTGAAGTATTATGGAAACTGAAGTAGACATGGGATTTATATCCCAGTGTCATAAATTTGTATACTCTCTCTTCCTACTAGGAGAAAATTCATTATTATTTTTAATCATTCCCTTATAGTGTTTCTTAAACCCAGCTGCCATCAGTCTGTTGAAAAGCACCCCCTACTCCATCCCACTGAATCAAAATCCATGTTTTTAACAGGCTTTTTGGGTACTTTAGATGTATTCATATCTTACTACCTGAGGAACTGATGATTTTCACTGGACTATTTCTGTGGGACACTTGATTATCATGACTAATTTTTACCAAACTTCTCATCCTTGGGAACTATGAAAGCTCTCTAAGGTTTTCCAAAGCCAATTCAATTACATAGCCTAGCAAGGCAAACTTTTAAAAGAAGTACACCGTTTAGTTTTAAATAAAATGGTCGTGTCTACCATCAAATGGGGCAGATGTTACCATGTTCTGATTTGGGGAAGCACAGAATCAAACATTAACTACTAGTCATGGTCCGTAGAATCAAAAGATTCATTCTAATGGTAGAGTTGAAAAGATGGGGATTTAGGAAGGTTTCTTATTAACGAAGGAAGACTAAGTCAGTCTCAGAAATACAAAGAATACAATAGTAAAAGATTCTCATTGAAGTAGTTCTTTGTAAAATTATGATAATCAGTATAGCCAATATTCATTACTATCCAAAATACAGTACCATCTTGGGAAAAAAATGCAATCAATTTGATATTATTCAAATACCTAACACACACTTATGATCTGCCATGTACTGTTCTAAGTACCGTACAGATATTAAGTTGACTTAATCCTCAAAACATTTCTGTGGATTTCATTATCATACCCACTTAGCACGTGAGAAACTGAGGCACACAAAAGGTAAGTAACTCACCCAAGGTTATGTAGCTAGTAAGTGGTAGCCAGGATTTGAATTTAGGTCCATGCTCTTAGCCACTAGACTAAGCTATCTCTCCTTGGCTTTTATAATACCTCTTTAAAACCTCAAACCAAAGAAGCATATACAACCCTATTTTGGGAAGCAAGAATTTATTGATTACAGCTTCCCTGCCCCAATCACTTAATCAGCCTCTCAATTGGCTCATTTTTAAAATTAGGATAACAATGTCACTGAGCATCTAGTGGTTAGATGCTGATGGTTTGCATCTGGTAGTCATCTAGTGGTTAGAGGTTAAGGCATGAGAGAGTGATTCTGAATCTCAGCCCTGCCCTTTGCTGGCTATATGGCTTTGACTGAGATACCTCTCCACATCTAAGTTTTAAAATGGAGGTTATAATAGGACTATTGTTTAAAGATAAAACAAAATAGTCCATTTAGGGCACTTACGAAGTAATCCAATGAATATTATTAGTATAATAAAAAGCAGCAAAAGTAATAAACGGAGAACCAAAAGATCCCTTGATCCTTCTACTAGCACTAAGAATAGATTATTTCTCTTCTAATTAAAAATTTGACAGCAACCAAAACAAGCCAAGCAATAAGCCATAAAGCCAATTATATATTTTGTGGGAAAAACAGAAAAGTTATCGGATCCATTTAATTCATATGTCATTAGTTATCCCCTCTCTTCCAAAATGTGTATATTCTAGCATCCTGAGACACCTTGCCTAATATGTGACTCCAAGAGGTCAAATGAGCAGGCAGTTAATGCTTCTCTGTGAAAAGTTCGATAATTCATTTTATACATTTCAGTTCAAAGCCCACGTTGAGGTTAAGAAAAATTGGCATACCGTCCATGAACTTAATATAAAGCTCCTGAAAAACTCTGGGCAGCACACGTTTAGCGATTAAATGGACGCAGACAATAAAGACACTGCCAAATTGTAAAACAAGACTTGGAAGTTACAGAAAATGTTGCTAGTTATTGATTACAGTGACCATTCAGTTTCTATTGAGCCACCCAAAAGAATCATTCATTTTCTAGCAGAGAGCCTGCTCATTTGCAAGATAAAAGAGAGACATTTCTGCACATGCCCATAATGTTCTTCGCCACTGGGGGCAGCTTTACATAAGACTGCATTCACTGAAACCAAAGCAACAGTCCGAGCAGCTTTCAGAATGACAGTCTGCAGAAGTGAGCTGAGCGTGTGCGCGGTACAGGGCTCTCTTGCCTTGGGGGCTCCAACACAGCTCTGTGGCTGAACTAGGCGCTCACCACAAGAACTGCTGGGCTATGGAATACAGATGTGGCCGCTCAGGTAGCCCCACGTTGCCTGGAGGGATACATCATGCTTTCCGATAAGAAGAAATTGTAGAAGCCAGTTTTTTGTTGTTGTT
>PVKH010018750.1:0-15040 GCA_004027955.1 Chaetophractus vellerosus | reverse complement strand
ACCACATTCTTTAGCAAACTTGATTTTAAGTTACTTATTTTTATGGCTGTTATAAAACAAAGGAAATGAAGAGATAGAAGTAGTAAAACTCAACTACACAGCATCTAGAGGCACAGCAGCAAGCTGGAGAACTTGAGGAGCATAAATTGATGGCTTCTTATCTTCTGGAGATGCCCTCAATTTAAAATATTTCAATTTTGACTTTTAATAAAAATGTAAAAATATAAGTTTCATGATCTTGCCATAAAACTGTGGAAACATGTACAATCCTCCAAGTCCAAAACCTTCACTACGGTACACAACAGCTCCATGACTCATCACTTGCTAACCTACCCATGTTTGTCTCTCTCCACAATAGTTCCTTTAGTCTCTGCTTCAGATACTCCAAAATGCTTACTAATTATTAAACTTGTTATTTAACTTCTCCTTGCCTGAGTTTATGTTCTTGCCTCTTTCTGCAATAATCTTCCTTGCCTTACTTGTTAAAGAACACCTGACTCAATTCAAACATCTCCACTACAAAATCTTTCCTGAGCCCTTCCCACTGCCTTTATCAGCCAGATGAATTGGCTTGTCTCCTACACATTCCATAGCTGTTATTTTCAGCAGCTAACTCTCCCTACTTGTAGCTATAACGTCCTTTCTAGATACTAAGCAATTTCAATAAAATCAGTTCAATTTTTCTCAGCTGTTCTTTAGAGTGTATAGCAGCATGACCATCAAGGGGATTTGAAAGTACCCCATCTCCCATCTTCTTGTCACTTATTATATCCAATTTTTAAAAAGACAAACAAGGTAGTGATTTAACATTTTTGTGGAATAAGTCTGTACAATAATCAGCAAGCTGTACAGTAATTTGATTCAACATGGCGACAAATTTCTTTTAATGGACCAAATGCTATTGTTCTTCATATGTTTTCATATGCCTTAGTATCAAGATCCATTTAAGTGTCAGTGTTGGGAAGTCTAAATGATATTTGGTATTTTGAAGGTAGTATTAAAATGATATTGTAAAATATTGGTCAATTATTGGTGAAGAATTATTTGATCAGCCTGTTCAAAAGTCAGTTATTCAAAATAAATGAGGAGCAGAAAAGAGAAACTTTGTGCCATCCTTGGTCTTGGAGCAATTCCTTGCAGGACCACGGGAAGAAATAATTATCAGCTTTGCAGATGACAAAAAGCCGGGTGAATCAGGTATGCTTTTGAATTACATGATAAAGCAGAAACCAACAAGATGAACTATGACTGGAATGAAGAATTGGTATATTTGATTGTGAAGCCATTTACATGAAAAAGATATAGGGGTTTTAGCTGAACACAAATTTAACATGAGCCAAAGTGAGCTGCTACAAACTGAGAACCAAAGCCATGACCCTGCTCTCACAAGTGCCTATGACTTCTTGGCTTAGAAAGTGTATGGTAACTTTTATTATCCTAACCTCACATCTATGCCTATATGAATTGCCATTATTATTTATCCCATCATTATTTTTCTCTTTTATTTTTAATTTTTTTAATCCTGTGATATTTAATGCCTCGTTAGCATCTTTTTTGGAAAAAAAATACTAGGCATTAATTAATCATTTAAATGAGATTATGGGGTGCAGCTACAAAACCTGTTAATGTAATCTTAAACTGTAGAAGATGAAGTATTTTGTCTGGTTAAAGGAGACAGTAGTCCCATTGCACTATTTCTTAAATTAAGTGCAACTGCAGTGTTCTATACAGATTTGGAAAGCATAGTTTAAGGACCATATTGACACACTAGAGAATAGCAATATACAATAGATAAGGAGAGGAAGGAATATAGAAAACTTGAATGCTTAACCAGAAAAAGAAAAGACACTGGAAGCAATAACATCTGGAGGACTGTCATTTGAGTGCTGGAGCATATATATATATATATATATTTTTTTTTTTAAGATTTATTTTATTTATTTATTTCTCCCCACCCCCTCATTGTTTGCATTCATTGTGCATGTTTGTTGTGGGCTGGTCCCTCTTTTTGGGAGTCACCAGGAACTGAACCGTGGACCTCCCATGCAGAAGGGAGACGCCCAATCACCTGAGTCACCTCTGCTCCCTGCTTTGTTGTGTCTCTCATTTTGTGTCCTTGCTGTGACTCTTGGTTACATCATCTCACTGCATCAGCTCACCATGCCAGTCCATCGCGTCAACTCGCTGTCGTGAATGACTTCTCCAGGATGCACTGGGAACCGAACCCGGATCTCCATATGGTAGGCAGGAGCTCAGTCGCCTGAGCCACATCCATTTTCCATGGAGCACATATGTTTTGTTGAGCTCTTGAAGCCAGCACTATGACCAATGATGAAAGAAGTTGGAAGGCAGCTTTGGGATCAATACAGGAATACATAGCATAAGAATATAGAAATTTTTATACAGCATAAAATTACCTCCTTTTCCAGCTCACACGAAGTATTCACAAATATTGACCATATAACAGGACACACAAAAATCCTCAACATCATTGATGCCATACTCTCTGACCATAAAGCATTATTCCTAGAAATGAATTGCAAAAAGAAAATTCAGGAAAAAAATTCCCTTCAAAATACAAATAAAAAATTTATTTTTAAATAGCCCTGCTACTTAACTTCTCAAAGTTCCTTTAAATATGCATGGACCCATGAGAAAATAATTAAACATTCTGGTACAAAGGTTCTAAGTTTAAATAGCCAAATAAAGGAGCCACATTTTTACCAAATTTCTTCCTTTTATGTAATATAGACATTCCACCCTCACCTAAGACTGAAAATAGCTAAGAAATAAATGGCTGATGCCCCAAATCAGAAACAGGAGACTTGTCAACTTATTTCTTCTATATTCCTGCCTTTATGACTGATTATATTCTTATTGTTCTCTGATGAAATTTTGTCTCTAGAATTACATTCTGATTGATGCAGGGGAAAATGTAAATTACCATAACTTATCGAAACACTAAATTTACTTTGTAGTTATTGAATACCAATATGAAGCTTATAGTACATACCATGGTCTTTGACCGTAAGCAATTTATGGCTACATCAAAGAATATCAATTAATTTCAAGTCACCTTTATTGGGTTCTGGCTATGTGAAAGGAATTTTGCTAAACACTGAGGGACTAAAGGTGGAAGACATAACCTCTGCTTTCAGAAAGCAATAATCTTTGGAGAAGGCAGACACAGTATATTGTGTAAATATAAATGACAGCAAAAATAAGTGCATTTAGCCCAACCTGAGAATTTAAGGTCAGTTTCATGAGAGATAACTCAACAAAGGGTGGGTAGGGCTTATAGAAAGAAGGAACAGCTGGAACAAAGGTATGTGAGAATAAAACAGTATAGTGTAAGGGGAACTTATCAACAATTTTATATTATTAGAGCATAAAAATGCAAGACAGAGAGAGGGTGCCAGAAATGAATGAAGAAGTTAATGTAAAACAAATTACTAATTAGTAATGTGGTTATCTATCACCAGGTATAGACAGTAAACTTTATGGTTGGCCAGTAAGTAGAGAGAACTTAGGCCTGAATTCAGGAGAATGCCTTTGAAAAGGAAATGGGACATCAAACAAGCTTCCGGGAAAGAGTGAACGTAAATAGAGGAAGAGAACCACAGTGTGGCATGGAGGGAGGGGAGCAGTTTAAAGCAGAAGAAATTTGGGGGTCTTGGAAAACAGGTTTGAAGTTGTGGCAGATTGAAACATGTACTCCACAGAAGACATGTCCAAGTCTTAATCCACATTCCTGTGGGTGTGAACCCATTTGTAAATAGGACCTTTGAAGATGTTATTATTAGTTAAGGTGTGGCCACACTGAGTGAAGATAGGCCTTAATCCAATATGGCCAAAGTCCTTATAAACAAAGGAAATTGGACCCAAATGAAGAAGCCACAAGTCAGTGGGAACCAGAAGAGCAGACACAAGGAAAGAGAGACAGCCATGTGATGGAGGATTCCTGGAATGCTAGTTACTCAGGGAGAGAGCAAGCCCTGCCAATAACAAAATGTTAGATTTCTTGCTTCCAAAACCATTAGACAATAAATTCCTGTTGTTTAAGTCAATCTATTGTCTGGTATCTGTCACAGCAGCCCTGGAAAACTAAGACAGGAGTAGACATTTTTGTTTGGTTTTTCTTTTCTTTATCTAGCAAGGACCAGCATTGTTCTTGGTGCTTAATAAATATTAACTCAATTCTCAGAGAACCCTATGCGCTGCTATCATCTTACTCCTTTTTAACAGAAGAGGAAAGGGAAGCACAGAGAGGTTAAATATTTTGCATAGAGTCACATACCTAATAGCAGAGACATGATTTAAACCCAGACAGTTTGGCTGCAGGATGCCTGCTCTCAACCACTGTGCTATGGCAATTCTGTATATTTGTTATTGAGATTCAGTTGTCTCAGAGGAAGACAGTGAGAGACAAGAGATAAAAGAAGGTCCTACACAAAGCTATAAATATTAGGCTGACTAATTTGGATTTGGCATTCCAGGTATACACTGAACATTCATTAAATAATCCTTGGCTATTCAGTTACCAAACTAAGTGCTAAAATGTTTACACACATTTCTTAGGTGTTTCTACTCATGATAGCAATATAATTTAACTTATGATTTACCAGTGGGAAATCACATTTAAACAATCAAAATTATAAATATAACATGGTCAATATTTTAAACATTTAAAATTGTAATGATGTGGATGAAGAATCCAAACATAAAACATATTAGGCAGTAATGCACTGCTTTCCAAACACACCATTCAGAAGCCATTCAGCAGTCTCAAGAGAGCACCAACTGCTGGCAGAAACGAATGTCCAAGAAGGATCTCTGTAGACTGGAGGGCATCTGAGAAACAAATAAATGCATAACTGTATTGATGAGCTGCTTGGTTAGCTCAGTTATCAGGTCATATGCAGTTTTTCACTGTATCTAGAGAAACTATTCCAGCTGACACAAAGTCTTCAGGAAATAAGCAGAATTTTTCTAGAAACAGAATGTCAGTGCAGTTGTAGAAAGGAGATGTATGAGAAGACAGTTGCTCATGAGGTGGGGGCAAATAGCCGTTTCAAGGACACCAAAAGCCATAGGATATAGTCACACACACAAAAAGGTGCAGGCAGATCTCACCGGCAAGCACCAATATCAAACAATATCCATGATATTGCAGTTGTCATTTCAAAAATAAATGCAATTCGTGGCCCCTGATTTGCAAAGTCCATGCTAGGAAGGATACTAAAAAAATGGGACAAATTAATCACCACTTCCAAAGAGATAGTAGTTCCTGGCTCAGCTCAGCTCTTTTCAGGCAAGCGTTCCAAGCTGGGGAAATAGAAGCCAAGGTTATGTTTGTTGAAGGTAGGATCAATGGAATCTTATAATAAGAGACTGTTTGGGAAAAGATTCTTGCAAGATTAGACTCTGAGAGCCCCAGAAATTAGGATACAAGGTGAATTGATCAATGATAATAATAGTGAGGCTCCTGTATGTACAGTGCTTTATCATTTACACATTGGATTCATACACATCCCATGTGAGCCTCACAGCTACCCTGTGGGTTATGCAGCCCAAGGGGGGCTACCTCAGAGAAGAATCTAAGTCTTGAAAGATTTGCACAACATGTCCAAATGTGCTACAGAGAAGTTCTGTCTCCTAAACCAACCAGTAGTACTTCTGCTACATCTCACACAGTCATCCATTGCCCAAGTCCATGATTGGTTCTCATGGATGGGCAGAATGAGGAGTCTAAGATGTATTCCAGGCTCTGAGGGTCTTGTTTTGTTTTCTTGAGAGAGACTTGTTCTAGCAACTGCTGCCTTCCAACACTGTGGACCTGGAACTTCGTGGAAGGAGAGATGACATATCACCCTTGGAGAGTTCAGGGATGTACAGGCCTAAACTGACCTCTCCATGATTCATCTCTTTTCTGCTTCCTGCCTCTGCCTTGATTCTAAAAGACAAGAAAAGAATGAAAGGTCTGGGCTCAAATCTTTCTCTGGGCAACTGCCGACAGATATTCTTTCTTCATGGTTTTCTACATTGGATTAAGGGAGCTCTGTGCTTTTGAGTTGTTACTCATTCATAAAGGGAATAAAAATATCTTTCTATTTAAAAAAATAAATAAATGCAATTGAACAATAAAAAGTCGAAAGCAAAGTTGCATCAACACAATATGAAATACTATTGAGAGTGGAATATTGCCTCCTTTCTGATGTTTTTTTTAGGTCTTAAATCACTGGCATTAGTATGATTGCTGGGAACTAAGGAAAACACTCTGCAATATCATTTTACTCATCGCAATCACGGCACATAAGTAAAAGTACTTCAAAATTGGTAATTTTTCAATTGAAAATTATTGTCCATCCATCAAATACCCAGCATTATGCTAAGTTCTTATTTATTTCTAATTTTTGCAACAACTCCGGAGTTAAATATCATAACCCTTATCCTCATTTGTAGGCAAGAAAATCAAGTCTTAAATTTATCTACCCCATAACTGGAGCTTGCTTAGAAGATAATGTAATATTTAACCACTAAAATTTATTAGAAATGAGTTAATGCATATAAATTTGTTATATTTTTAAGCCAGTGTTGCAATAGGGGAAAAAATCAGTCTGTCTGATGTGCGTTGCAATGTATACTCAACCCTAAATTACTAATTCTGTCTAATAGAAATATAATGTGAGCTATATATGTGATTTTGAATTTTCTAGTAGCCACATTAGAAGAATAAAAAGAAAGTGGTGAAATTCATTTTAGCAATGTATTTTATTTAAATCAGTTTATCCAAAATATTATCATTTCCAGCAAGTAAGCAACATAAAATAGTAATGAGATAATTTACATTTTTTTCACCACATCTTTGAAATCTAGTGTACATTTTATACTTACAACACATCTCAATCTAGACTAGCCACATATCAAGTTCTCAATAAGTCTATATTGACTAGGGGTTACTATATTGGTCAGTGCAGGTATAGAATCAACAAAATAGCCAAAAATGGTAATAAAACATGATATTTGAAATAATATTGTGTGCTAATATCAGCTGTTCTGAGATAAAATATAAATGTTCACGTACCAGTCAGGTCTATTAAATAAAGCACATCCTAGAAGAACATTTAGCACCTGGCCAGTATGTTAAACACTTTAAGATCTCTGTGATTGATTGCCATTTTCTGCACTTCACTCTGTGTATTGGTAAGCTTACAGATTACAATGGAAGAAAAGGTATGTTGGTAAAGTATATAGGCCTCAAAATAGAGTTCTACAAAAAAATCACAAAGCACAGTTGTGAGTAAGTCCACGAAGGCTTGTCAAATCTTATAAAACAATAACATACATAGTTGAGAGTGCCAGTTCTGATGATATCAGAGAATCTTGTATGAAACAAACCCTCTTTCAGATTACAAATTTAAATCCTGGACAATTTTTAAAGCTATTTGAAGGCACTGAAAAGCAACCAAAAATCAGCAGAAAATGGAAGGAGTATATCTTTGAAAGATGAGAACCAGATGTTCGATTTTTCATAAGAGAAATTAGAAAATATTTTGAAATGAATTTAGAAAGTTCATACAAGTTTAGCACTATATGAAGGAACTGACAATTCAAGGGGCATAAAACTGAAATGTTTCCTTAGGGTCGAGTTAGAATCCCTCTAAAAGTGGAACATAGCACTGGGCTAAGGAAGAATACAAGGTAAAGTCAGAGAACTGATAAAAGTCATATCTCCAGTGGGCCCAACTTAAGGAGTATCTCTATTGCTTCATAAGCACCCAGCAGAGCAGTTAGCTTAGAACCTGATATAGCACTAGGAACATCCTAATGAAGCTGTTGAATAAGGGAATAAATGACTTGACTGTTGATGTAACCAAGTCTGCTTTATTCTTTTCATATATCAACTTTGCTGCCAAATCAGACCTTTGAGTATATTTGAGAGTTCTTTTTTTGTTCCCAGACTCTACACTCCTACTTCCTATTTCCCCTCAAAGTGGTTTCCACTCACCCTGATACTAGCCTTTTACTCTCTAATTCTATGATTTTTTATTTCTTGCATATGGGATTGGACTTCTGACTCTTTCATCTTCTCAAAATATCAGGGAGGCCCTTTCTGACGACATTCATGAGAACTGTGGGTAATAGTGGTAGCATTGCATCATCATCTTCAGTGCATTTGAAGTTAAACAAAGGAAAGCCACAAATATTGTCATTTAAAGTGGAAATACACTCATTCCACGTATATATCAATATGATGTATCTTCTAACAGTTAATAGAGTGTGTATGAATTTTAAATCCCCTGAATAATTAAATTGTCTACTCCCTTTATTCAGTTAGTACCATGTTAAACCAAAATGAATTCCTTCTTTTAATATTAAAATAAAATAAGCTTATTCTAATTGTTCTAAACAGGAAGATATATAATTTTTTATGTTCCGAATTTTCTCCTAAACTTAAACAATAAAAATACCCCACCTTTTTAGTTTTTAAAATCCACTATATGCAGATGGTACATTTTTCAAGTGGAGGAGTCACATCAGTGGTATGTGGGAGAGGAGTTTTTCAAAGACAGGACTTAAAGTTTGAAAATTAGTGACTAATGGAGCATATCCAGTAGGTATTTTTCATACAACTTAGTACCATCATTATATAATGATGCTGCTTTGATGTAAGATTAACTCAGACACATGATTTTTCATCTAAAAGTATCAACAGTATAAAACAATGGTGCAGTTATTACAAGAAGGAAGTATTAGGATAAAAATATAAAAGAAAACATAAAAATGATGTAATTTGAAGTAAGCTTTTTTATTCAAAAATGATGCCAAGTCTATCAAAGATAAAATTAAAATTATAAAGATGAAGAAAATGACTCCAAAAATATTATTGTGGGAATAAGGTGATACAGAGTTAAAATAAAGAAGTTCCAATTTTTAAAAATATAAAGCACATACCAAGTGAGAACTCAAGTACTGCCTAATTACCCTACCCCAATCCAATATAATGGAAAAATTTTACTTTTGGATTTTCGTTCTTTTAAGCATCTGCACATATTATAAAGGGTAAATACATCTGGTATGTTGATCAAACCTTGACTCATTCCTTTTCCCTGTATATCCTTCAGTTGGTAAAGAGAATATTTTCTAAGCCAATGACATTTCCTAACATGAACTAGAATCCAGGCAAATATAAGAAATAAATTTACCTTTTATTTATATAGCAGGTTTCTGTTTCATGCATATCTGATTTGCTAATTATATACCCCCCTCTCATAGAGAAATCCTATTGCCCCATTTTGGGGATAAGATAACTGATTTGAAGATAAGCTGAAAGACTTGTCCAAAGACTCATGACCAGCAAATGATGGCTTTTTAGACTGATGCCTTGTCAGCTATTATTTCCACCTCTAACCCCTCATAATTAAAATTTTCTTATTGAGCCCTTGTTTGAGTCACTCCACTAGAAATCAACCTTAAGCAAAGAAGGAAGGTCAAAGACTTATACAATTAAGATCTTAGACTAGGATAGTTAAATCATGAGGAACTATTAAAGGGCATCATCATTATGTTACAAAGATGTATAGACCTCTGTGTGACTATGAACCTGCTTCAATTATTGCTACCAGATGCTGACTTTTCAAACATCTATCATTTTATAGTACACACCTCATGCTGTATCACATGTTTGAAGATAAATTCTTTACCAAAACCAAGCTGCTTCATAGAAGCTCTCCTGCATTTGTCATTACTTGAATTAATTATGGCATTTCAACAACACAGCTCCCATAAATGTGTTGATAGATATATCATAGATTATAAACGCATCTATTGGAATGCTAACCATGGTTGCAAAGCAGATTATCTTATTTAAAGACACTGGTTTTAAAATTTAGACATTTAATTTAATTATCTTTTCCCAGAAGTATATAAAGAAATCAGAAACCTAGTGTGAATAACATTATCGTCACAGAAATGAAAACTTGCAAGAGCATTTTTTGCCACAAACTCAATAATTTTAGTATAATCAGTAACTATGTTTTTGTTTTACAGAACCAGTATGATTTGGAAAAAGAATAAAATTGCTTTTAAAGTACAAAAATAATTATGAACCACTTGAAACGTAATGTCTGTGTTTTATTTCTCATCAGAATTCATTAGTGTGTAACATCAATAATTTAGCCCATCATTTGCCAACACTGACTTGGCTCAGTAGTTCAATCATGTAACCCTGTAAACTCACTTTCCATTAAAATGAATGTTGCTGACAAAGGATAACTAAAGAGATACTTCATTTATTAACTAAAGAGGTACTTCATTTATCAACATTTTTAAATTAGGAGTTTGGGGCCACAGAAGCTTAGCTGGATGATTTATTCGAAGGATCTTTATGTTAGACCTAAAGACTTGTTCCAAATCAAACGATGCTACCCACAAAGATAATCTCATTTCATTTGTGTAACATGTGACTCGGGGCACACTCTTCAGAGGCAGGCATAACCACCTGCAGAGAATCAAATGACCTACTAGAATGAAAACTTGACTGTTTAGTATGAAATTATGAAATGTGCAGCATTCCCCTATATCCTGATTTACTCCATTGGACATATCTCTTGCAAAACCTATAATATTACATCTGATATTCTAATAACCCAATGTTGTGAAAATTGATTTCAGACATAAAGTAAATATGCTAAAATTATTTCATGATGAGTCTAAGGCTCCCCAATATTCACAAATTGTACTTTAATACCTACAAATTCCTCATCTTTTGTCCCTGACCTATACCTCCCCAAATTCAAATGACTGTAGATGTTGCTGACATCATTTTGAACAAGAGCATTTCATTTCCCAGAATTGATTCCACATTCACCTGCTAGGTTAACACCACACCATTTTGGATGCAAAAAGCAAGTAAACAAACAAAAACACCTGCAGTACAGTGAGTAAAGCATGAAATCAAACTTCCTGATGTATATCAAAAATTTTCATCTCATAGACCTTTAAAAATATAATTTCTAGCAAATACTGCAAGACTGCATGATCAGATCATCCCATGCTGCTTCTGTAATAAAGTAAATTGCAGTTACTTTAATTATTTTATTAATAAAGATTTTAATTTAAAAATTAAGTAAATGTATATTTCCTATTAAAACCTTTTTATAAAACCAGGAGATTCTCTACATTTAGCTTCTAGAGTTGCCAGCTGGCATCTTTCCCTGTTTTGGATCAAATAGTTCTCAGCCAGCTGATTCATTCAGAAGTTAAAATCCAGGGTTGAAGTTGGATTATAAAATGTTATCTTTACTGTATCAAAACTGATTTTTACTCTTATCTGTTCTCTACACTTTTGGCTTTCTGACCTTTTTTAGAAATATTTATCTTGACAGGTCCTAAATAACAAAGATCCTTAAAAAAAAAAAAGCCTTCCCATTCCCCCCTGTATTTTTTCTTTGCTTTATAAAATTTAAGCTGAAAGAAAGTCTTTCAGATATTCCAGAGTAAGGAGTTACTTATTTCACAACACTATGTTAATAGCATTCTACAGTCTTTTTGTTAAGATATAGAAGAAACTGCACTGTTTCAATGCAGCCAGTTTCAGAGGATAGCTAGTGAGTCACAGCATCATTGCATCAGCTCAGAATTTTCTATAGCATTTTATAGTCTCAATTTGTGTTTACTTTACTTTCATCCTCGAAAATAACCCTGTGGAGGAAGATATTATTAGGCCCATTTCACAAATAAATTAACTCTGAAAGAATTTAAGTAAACCATCCCTCTCCTGTGACACAGCCAGGTTTAGAGCCAGCCAGGTGGTAGAGCCAGCTTTAGAAACCATGCCTTCCGACCCCCAGTTCAGACTGTGCCAGAAGGAACATGCTGCAGCAGAAAGTTCATACTAGGGATGAGAGAGAGAGAGATACATGCATGCATGCATAAATACATATGTTTATGGTGTGGATTTATTATCGTGGAATATACTGAAAGTTAGGCAAAGGAGCATTTAGTGGATACAGCTAATAATGAATAGCTACTTTAAGAGAGTTATGGTATACAAGTGGCATCTTAAAAAAGTTAACTCAAAGTCAAATTGGCTAGAGTTTCAGTGAAAATATTTGGGAACTGAGGCTAAGAATTTACTGTAAAAAAAAAGGAGATCCACAATTATTATAGATCATGTACTAAAATGGCAGCAAAGGGAATGGAGAAAAAGGAGGAAGATGATGGACATTTCAGAGTTATAATCACATAGACCTATTAAAAGAATGGACTCAGGTGAAACACAGGAGAACAACAAAAATAAAAAGGACTCTAAGCTTTGTAGGTGAGGATAACAAAATAATAAGAAAGGAGTATTGGTATGCGGTCCTTACTTCAAAACAAAATGAAGGTTTGATGTTGTACGTGGCCTGATCAGACAGGGAGGCCCCATGTAGACATGTTCTATGAGCAACTGAAATACAGACTGGCATATAGATAGCCAAGGAAGGCTGTATCCACAGGCGGTGTGGTCAGATTGTGAGGCCATGAAAGTGGATGAACTTTGAAGGAGGTAACAGAAAAAATCAGAGGATGAAAGCAAAGAACCTTAGCAAATTACGAGATTTAGCTGGAGAGAAACATGCCATACATCCAAGGAGAAAGAGGAGACCAAGAGATGGGAGGAAACTTAAGAAAATACAATGTAATGAAAACCATAAGAAAACAATGTTAAGATGGTGGTCATAAGTGTATATAACTGCAGCCAGAGGGCTTATGTATCTTTGAGATAAAGTGCTTAAGTGCCTGAAAATAGTTTGTTTCCATTTAGACATTTGTCTGGAATGCTAGCGTCTTACTATAAAATGTAAGGTTATTTTTCTTAAAGACTGTCTAGGGGCTGGCTGGATAGCCCAGTGGATAGGGCGCCGGCATACCACATGGAAGGCCCCGGGTTTGGTTCCCGGGGACCTCTCCTAGTGGGCAGACCGCCTTGAGAATGGCAAGCCGCCGTGGGCGGGCCAGAGCCGCCGTGGGCAGGGCAAAAGCCGCCACGGGCAGGGCAGGTCGCCTGTGAATGGAGCACAGCCAGCCACCCGCGAACTGAGAGCCGGCCGTGAATGGAAGCAGAAGCCGCCCACAAGTGGGGAAAGCCGTGCCTGCGCAGTGACCAGTCTCGGCATGTCGCTGCAGCGGGGGAGAGGGGAGATATGTAATAAAATAAATAAATCTTAAAAAAAAAAAAAGACTGTCTAAGGTCATTGAGTTAGAGCAATGAATTTAGTTAATTTACATTTAGGAGGGTAACATGGTAAAATGGTCTTTCTGAAATAAACCTGAAGCTTGTGGATTTGGTTTCGTATCTTATTAACTTGGAAAAAAAATGTGTGATAATCAAGGCACATTAAGCTAAATACCCAGACTTAAACCATTTATAATGGTTTATTTTTAGTTAAGTTCATTTGCATAACTAGGTAAAATATGCAAAAATATACCAAAATGCACTTAAACTTATATTCACATATACATATTATGCAAGAACAGTAATTTATGGATAGCCAGGATCTGAACCTTTAAACTCCTCTCCTGCATATCTGGTTTTATTAAATAGAAACAAATATGATTGTTTCTTGTTCTTTCTCATTTTAAAAAGTTTGCAAAACCTAAAAAAGAGAAAAGTATTGAGAATATTCTTAAGCCAGTTTTCCAGCAAAACAAAAGTAAAAATGTATAAATTAGTAATAGATATAGGCAAAGAAAAAAATAAGACAACACTTACACACACACACACACACACTCATACACACGCCAGGAGAGAAATTAGACCATTTAACAAATGAAGAAAGAATGTAATATTTGATCACTGGCAAATGGATAAAAAAAAAGATGCTTGGGGAAAAATGATAATATAAGCTTTTAATTAGAAAAGAGAATTGAGACTTATTTGTATTTAAGTAGCACCTATCACTTAGTACCTTGAGATAATGAAAACTTACACAAATTCCTGTTGACCAGAAGAGGTTATGGAACACAGAGAAAATGTGAATAGAAACCAATCAGCAAATTCAAGTGACACAAATTATAAGAGCTACGTGAAATAGATACATATTATAAGGGCTAAGTGAAATACTTGCAGACAGGTTATTTCTTACATGCTGAGACATAGCAAAGATCTGGAAGAATTTATATAAAATTTATATAAAATATATCTCTAATGTGTGTGTATATGTGCAAAATAGAAACTTTTCATTAATTAAAAATATTTATCAAATATCTGTGTAGGCATTGTAGATACAAAGATGAATCATATTTAGTTTCTCCTTGTAAGAAATATCTAATCTATGATGGAAAGCACATGTTATGAGACAATGCCAACCTAAAGTGATAATTGATATGACAGGGGAAAAGATAGAAAGGGAAAGACTTTCCCAAGAAAGGGCAAAGAAAATACGAAGACTTAGACCTGAAGGAACCCTTCATTTTACTGTAATTGCAATATTTCCATATGGCTCACATAGAATGCAATTGGGCTATAGCTACAGAAGAATGTAAGCAGAGCCAAGTCTTGAACATCTTTGTATGCCATGAAAAGAAGCTTGAAATTTATCTTAAGGGTTATGGGGCTAGTGAGAGGTGGGAAGGGTAGTAGAGATTGATGAGTGTAACGAAAATGAATGAGATGATAATAGTTAAGTTTTAGAAAGATTTCTCAGGCTGCTATGTGGAAGGTAGAAGATGGTGGGAAATGGACTGGGAGCAGAATAAAGATTTCATGGCTGGAAGCAGGAGATTATTTAGGGTGTTCTTGCATTAATTCAGTTCAGAATAGTTATTGACCTGAAATAATGTAAGGTCTCTGGAGATAGTAAGAAGATATTTGAGAGATAATAAAGGTCTGCAACTGACAAGACATTTCTTTAATTGGATGTAACACTTGGTTTATAACCAAGGTATCTCTTGTACCTTTCCACAGATCCTGGCTTGGGAATTCAACAAAGCACCGTTGTTCATCATTCATTCTTTTCTTCCTTTCTTTTTTATTCAACAAATATTCTTTGAACAA